>JAVSBU010193687.1:0-12214 GCA_033118015.1 Loricariichthys derbyi
TCATATATCTGTCAACAAAGTGAAATTTAAATCCATGGATTTTAAGAAAAAATGAATTTTGACCAGTGTCTGCTATGCAGATGCAGAAATGCAGATTGCGGGCTCAGCAACTTTCGGAGAACCACCTGTGATGACGTACGCCAAGTGCGTCATCCGCCATTATGGTCATTTTGTGGTTCCTTGTAGCGTAAACAAAACGAAATGCCGAACTATTGTGTAGTTGGAGATTGCACAAATGTTGCCAACAGATCTTTGGGTATATCAACGTATACTTTTCCAAAGAATGGTGCCATTAGACGTGCATGGATCAGCTTTGTCCAGCAAATCAGGGCGGATTTCTACAAGCCACTTCAGGTATGCGGTCTCACTCATTGAAAAATCATTTATTAAACATAATGAAAGCATTTTGATCCCAATATGCTAATAAGGATTTGCTAAAATTCGTAATACTGGCACATTTACATTGCGTTATGTATCATGTCATGGCGGCTGCTATATATGTACATGTATTACTGGAGTAGGACTTTGTGCATAATATGTCCCAGTATGCCATGTTCACCCTACACTGTACAACACTAACAGGCTATACATACAAGTACAGTGAGTGAAGAGAGAAGAGTGGATCTTTATCATGCCCACGGAGCAAACGGACTTTAACTTCCAGAAGGTACTTGAGGCTGATCCGAGTTTGGCGCGCCCTCTATCGCCCAAGTTTTAATCGAACGTACCTGTGGCTCATTTATGGAGCAGTTAAATAGACTCGGGGCGCGTCAACTCGGCGTGAAATATTGCCAACTCTGTTGTGCTACCGAGCGTTTCTCATATATGATTACCTGTCTTTCTGTTCTGTGGATTTACGTGCATGTTATTTGGATTACGGTTTTTGGATTCTCCCTCTGGCTTTGTCTGCTTGTGTGATTGATCTCTGTGTACCGACTCCAGACTGTTTACTTTGATTACGCTTCCCTGGATTAAACCCGCCCTTCCTGCTTCCTTCCCCCTCTTTCGTCTCCTTTCCTTGTTCATCGTAACAGAATACTTCGCCACCCGCGAGATGGCGGAGGTTAAGGATCTGGAAGAAGCTATCGCTCACCATGGCGGTCTGCTGGGTGAACATCACGTTCAGCTGCATCAGGTGGCCGCTACGATCTCCACCATGCGCACCCAGCAGCACGAGCAAGGTACGCAGCTATCTGAGATACAGGCTACGTTAAAAGCCATTACGGAGCGTTTTAAGACCGAATGTGTGGTGTCTGAGGCGAGTCCAGTTCCCGGCCTTAGTGAGAGGTCAGTGTTTCCGGTTAGCAAACTGGACAAGTTTGATGGATCGCCCGAGGGCTGCCGGGGCTTTCTGCTACAGTGCTCACTTTATTTTTCTAACACCCCGACCGCCTCTGATTCGGCTAAAAATTCATTTGTAGTTTCTCGCCTCACCGGTAAAGCTTTGGATTGGGCTACGGCGGCTTGGTCGGTGATCGAGAAACAGACCTACGAGGATTTTGTCAAGGCTTTTAAGCTCGTTTTTGATCATCCGCATGAGGGCAGGTCGCACGGGGAGAGATTGGTGGAGATAAGACAAGGGCACCAATCGGCGGCCGAATACGCCCTCACGTTTCGCGCCATAGCTGCTGGGAGTGGGTGGAACGAACCGGCGCTGATTGTAATGTTTCGCAATGGGCTCCGGCCGGAGTGACGTAGGGAACTGGCATGCAAGGGCGCCGGCCTGCCCCTTGAAGCACTAATTGCACTCACGATAGAACTAGATCAGCTTCGATTCGGAGAGGAACGTGCTGTCCAGGGACCCTCTCCAGATCAGAGTCATTACCCACCGTCCGCGGTGACGCGACCACTCCCGAGCTCACTCCTTCCACCTAGTACTGGACATGTTTATGATGAGCACATGGAGACGGACAATGCTCGAGCGTCTACTCCAGAAAAACGCCTTCGCCGGATGTGGAATCTATGTTTCATCTGCGGGGCCCCAGGTCATTACGCCTCCAGATGTCCAAACCGCTTTTCCCGTGTACCCCAAGGGGGGTCATCTCTCGGCTCGTCCCGCAGTGGGCCCTTCCGTGCTTCGAACGGTCGCCCAGGCCGTCCACATGAGCCAGCTGCACAACCAACAGGAAAGCGTGTGGAGACCACTCAACACGCTAAAGCGGTAAGTTATTGCGATCCTAGAGAAAAGATTTTTACCATACCGGTGACTTTGTTCTGCCAAAAAGATCCTGTTGTCTTTCCAGCGCTGGTAGACTCCGGTTCGGAGGAGAATCTGATCCACTGTCGAGTCGTGGAGCAACTGGACCTGGCAACGCAGGTTCTAGCGAGACCTCGGAAACTGATCGCAGCCTACAGGGCAGCAATAGGGGATGGAAGGGTGACCCACATCACTATGCCCATACGTATGGACGTGAGTGCTATGCATTCTGAGAAGGTGAGACTTTACATGGTCAACCAAATGCATCACTTTATGATTCTGGGTCTACCCTGGCTTAAGAGACATAACCCTAGCAGAGGGAAGTATCCTTACGTGGTCCCCCTATTGTCAGCAAAATTGTCTGGCCAAGCCGCAGGTTCGAGTATGCGGAACTAACATTGCGAGCACTGCGAGTAATGCGGGAACTGAGATTCCAAAGGAATATCAGGCGTTCGCCGACGTGTTTAGCAAGAAATGGGCCGAGAAAGTCCCGCCTCATAGACCAACAGATTGCGCCATCGAGCTCATCGATGGCCAGATTCCTCCCAGGGGACATATCTACCCTCTTACTATTGAGGAGGAGAAGGCCATGGATGAGTACATTACGGAGATGCTCTCGCTGGGCTTCATCCGTATGTCAGTATCTCCCACATCGGCATCCTTCTTCTTTGTCAAGAAGAAGAATGGGGGCTCTTAAGGCCATGTATCGACTACCATAAGTTAAATGAGGTAACCAAGTCGTACCTGTATCCCCTGCCACTAGTACCCACCGCGTTAGAACAACTACGAGAGGCTAGGGTTTTCTCGAAATTGGACCTGTGTAACGTGTATAACCTGATAAGAATTAAAGAGGGGGATGAGTGGAAGACGGCTTTTTCTACAACGACGGGACACTACGAGTACTGCGTTATGCCATTTGGCCTGAAGAACGCGCCATCCGTGTTCCAATCCTTTGTAAATGACATTTTTCAAGACCTCCTGGGACGGTTCGTAATTGTATATATCGATGATATTTAGATCTATTCCCCAGACATCGAGACCCACATCGAGCACGTAACCATGGTATTAGCTCGTCTAAGGCAGCATCAACTATTCGCAAAACTCGAGAAGTGCGAGTTTCAAAGGAAGACTACGTCCTTTTTGGGGTACGTTATTAGCACGCAAGGGGTGGCCATGGATGACAAAAAGATTGAGGCAATTGTAAAGTGGCCCGCACCTAGGTCTATTAAGGAACTGCAGAGGTTCTTGGGATTTGCCAATTTCTATAGAAGGTTTATTAGGAACTATAGCTCAGTGGTAGCCCCTCTAACCAATGCCCTGAAGGGAAAAACCAAGCATCTAACGTGGTCAGGTCAGGCAGAGGAAGCCTTTAAGGATCTAAAAAAGAGATTCACCACGGCTCCCATCCTACAGCATCCTAACCCTGAGGTCCCCTTCGTGGTGGAGGTGGATGTCTCAAATACCGGGGTGGGAGCCGTGCTATCCCAGAACAAGGGTTCCCCGAGTAAGCTGTACCCGGTGGCGTTCTTTTCACGAAACATGACACCCGCTCAGCAGAATTACGCCATCGGGGACAGAGAATTACTGGCAGTAAAATTAGCATTTGAGGAATGGAGGCATTGGTTAGAGGGGGCCAAGCACCCTTTCGTGGTTATCACTGATCATAAGAATCTCGAATATTTGAAGAATCACAAGCGCATGAACTCCCGGCAAGCTAGGTGTTCGCTGTATTTTGCGAGATTTAACTTTTCCATCACTTATGGACCGGGCAACCGCAACATCAAGGCCGACAGACTTTCGCGCGTGTTCAAGGAGGACGAGGTTCCCCACCTGAAAGCTGAGAGCGTGCTGAGCCCGGAACTATTTGCGGCCCCAGTACGCTGGGAGGTGGTGGAGGAGATCAAAAGGTCCAATGCCAAACAACCACCTCCCAAACAATGCCCGGAGGGTAAGATGTTTGTACCCTAGAGATTTTGAAGCAGTTTAATTACGTGGGCTCACACGTCTCTCACATCGGGACATCCAGGAGAGACCAGAACCAGACAACTCCTGGAGTCCCAGTTCTGGTGGGACAATATGCGACGCGACATTCACGTCTTTGTGGCATCTTGCGCCACTTGCGCACGCAGTAAGATCCCACGAGTGCTCCCGGCTGGGAAACTGGTACCCCTTCCCACACCAAGTCGTCCATGGTCCCACTTGGTGGTCGAATTCGTGACCGACCTTCCTCCGTCTGAGGGGTTCACAGTCATCATGACCATCGTGGATCGCTTCTCCCGGGGGGTAAGATTTGTTCCTAAAAGTACCAAGTGCGTTCGAGACCACCGAGGCATTGTTTAACCTGGTATTCAGGCTATTTGGCATACCGGAGGATATTGTTTCCGATAGGGGTCCCCAGTTTATATCTCAAGTATGGTCAACGTTTCTAAATGGGTTAGGGATTACGAGAAGCCTCACGTCAGGGTATCACCTAGAGTCCAACGGCCAGTGCGAAAGAGTCAATCAAGAACTAAGCAAGTTTCTTAGAATACACTGCGCCGAAAACCGCCATGACTGGGTCACCTTCCTCCCGTGGGCCGAGATTGCACAGAACTCTCTAGTCTCGGCTACCACGGGACTAACACCATTCCAATGAATGCTCGGGTATCAACCTCCTCTTCTGCCATGGTCGGGGCAACCCTCAGACATCCCTGCGGTAGACCACTGGCTGAAGCGAGGAGAGGACGTATCGGGGTAGACGCATCAACGTATAGAGGAGATAATCAGAAGGTACAAACGTCAAGCTGACAAACATCGGGGCGAGACTCCTGCCTACCAGCCCGGAGACCGAGTATGGCTGTCAAGACGTGATCTACACTCATGGCAGGGAAGTAAAAAACTGTCACAAAAATACATTGGGCCTTTTAAAGTCGTGAAAAGAATTAATGAGGTCACTTATCGTCTCGATTTACCTCCACAGTCTCGCATCTCTCCCTCCTTCCACGTCTCGCGGCTGAAACCCTTCATCAGGGGCCCTCTGGAGGAAGCAATGGAGGACACGGAGACTGCGGACAGTGAGATGCCGGGGAGGAGCCCTTATATGCGGTGCGACGCATCCTGAGGTCAAGCAGAAGGCGGAGCGGATTACAATACCTTGTCGACTGGGAGGGGTACGGGCCCGAGGAGCAGAGCTGGGTAGCTGTGGACGACATCCTAGACCCTTTAATCATCGCAGACTTCCACCGCTGTCACCCGCGGATGCCTGCTCCCAGACCCAGAGGATGACCCAGGAAGCAGCTACCGTTGAGGGGTCCCAGGACAGCTTTTCAACCGCAACCAGCCCGTACCTTCCGCAGATTGAGCCCGGGCCTGAGGGATCGTTCTACGAACCGTCAAGGAGAGAAGGGGTCCGAGAACGTGTTTGGAGAGGAGGACCTCTCTCAGCGCCGGTCTGGTGAAGAGACCAGCCCTGTACCTTCGGGGGTACTGTCATGCCCACGGAGCAATCGGACTCCAACTCCCAGAAGGTACTTGAGGCTGAGCCGAGTTTGGCGCGCCCTCTATCGCCCGAGTTTTAATCGAACGCACCTGTGGCTCATTTATGGAGCAGTTAAATAGACTCGGGGCGCATCAACTCGGCGCGAAGTATTGCCAACTCTGTTGTGCTACCGAGCGTTTCTCATATATGATTACCTGTCTTTCTGGTCTGTGGATTTACTGGCTTTGTCTGCTTGTGTGATTGATCTCTGTGTACCGACTCCGGACTGTTTACTTTGATTACGCTTCCCTGGATTAAACCCGCCCTTCCTGCTTCCTTACCCCGCTTGCGTCTCCTTTCCTTGTTCATCGTCACAATCTTGCTAAGTATTGAAGGAAGTTTGGCATATCCAGCCCAGAACCATGATACGGAACAGCAAGTTCTACTGTAATACACTACCATGCAGCCAGCTGCAAACTTCTGATTGATGATATATTAAATTAAATTGTTAAATTGTACTAAATGTACAAAACGATTAAAATGGACTGCTATGGTTCATTTCTACAGATAGAACAGTCAATAGAAAAGACCTACCAATCTTCCGGTGGTGGTTTAGCTCTGGTTCTGTCCTGGATTATTACATCTATATAGCATTTACGTCTAGTCCTGATTCAGACTCTAACAAAAACCCCTCATCCTCAGATTCAAAGTGAAAATCAGTGAAATCCGCTTGAGCTGCTATCTTTTTTAACAGGGAGACGGTAGACTTTGGACTCCAGACTCTGGCTACGTCATTTCCGTTTGTTTCGGAAAGCCGTGAGAATGGTCTACAAAATTCCATTTTTAAACAATTTAAGGTACACTAATCTCCATCTGATGACATGAAATTATTACGTTATATAAAGAACCAGAAACGACAATTAGATTATATTTGCCAAAATACCATGAATTTGCCTTTTAAAAACTGAAGAGCTGTCTAGGACTGAACTGACTATACTAACATTTACTTTTAAGCACTTTAGTTAAAATAACTATCGTTTACTTAAAGACCAGACTTGTTTATTAAGGGTTTTGAACTTGAGCCTATGATAAGCAGCTCTGAGACAATGTTTTCCAGAAAAAAAAAAACCCTCTTATTTAAAGAAATTTAAATGTTAAGTTGCATGGTATATCATAGCATTGTTAGACTAAAGAATATTAAGTAGATGAAAAACATATATAGCACACTGCTATGGAAATCAAATTGTATATCATAACTCTCAGATCTCATAAGACAACTGAGACTTTCAGAGCTAGCACTCACCTCTCCACTGGAAACACAGGTCGGTCATCTAGGTAAGTCAGCTCCTTCAGGCGAATGATTAGTGACTTTCTATAGTTCGAAATGTTCTTGATGACTGCGTTTCCCATTAGATATAGCACTCTCTGAAATATACAGGTACATATAGGCTTTCATAATTTTTTCAGAATATTTATAGATTTCATTACACGATGCATGGATATGGACACATATTCTTTGTGTCTGTACCAAATTGGGCATCTTCTCTAGGACACTGATAATTTCTGAGTCTTTAAGGCGGTTGTGTGACAGGTCTAGAACACTGATGGAAGGACTGTGACAGAGCTCCTCCACATCACTCACATTCTCCAACAAATTGTGAGAGATCTGCAGTGTGGATAATTCACTTAGGCATTCTGAAATAAACAGAGACTCTGGGTTAAATTATTAATAAAACTTGACATTATGAGCAAACTTTGGTGGGTAGTATAGGTCTATTAATAATGAGCAACACTTCCGTTTTATAGAGCTTTAGTCCCCAAAATAAATGGAAGTACTCACTATAAACATTTACCAAAAAAAGTATTTCATTAGGTGAATGGTGTAAGGCACTGACAAATATGTGACCGTGTGTTAGTTTGTCAACTCACTTATGTTCTGGATAACTTTGATACAGTTGTTTGATACATTGAGAATACTGAGTTTAGTGAGGGGTTCAAGGTTCTCAAGAGTCTGAATGAGGTTCTGGTGCAGAAAAAGGCAACGAAGTTCTGTCTGATTCTGCAGGTTCTCGATTCTCTGGATCATATTACACTCAAGCCAGAGACAGCGCAAACCTGTATACTCTTCTAAGCCCTCAATAATAGCAAAACCTATTACAAAGACACACATATAACAAAACTACAATGAATAAATCTAATTATTGTACAAATAAAAAAGTAACAAAAACAATTACACAATTAATAATATTGTATTGCAGCCTTCAGTAAAATCTTCCACTGTAATCTGCAGGTATATGTTCCAACCTTTGTAGTGAAGGTAGAGGACATCATTCAACTTTGGTGTCAGGTACAGCTTATTTTGTTTGCAGTGATTTCTTAAAAAATCCTTTGTAATTCTAAAAGCCAGAAAAAAACAGACAACACTCACTTGTGCATTCTGTGGAAAGAAGAAATGCATCCTATTTTATTTTAATTGGTTATGTCCATATGTTATCACTTACCGGTACATTGGTCTAATGTTATGAACTGAGAAAAAGGCTCTTGGCACAAACATATTTTAACATTATTCATTCATATTTATCCTTCTTTAATCCCATTGTGGTGCCAGTACATTACAGGGTGCATATGAACATACAAAGGGAGACTCCAGAGACACCACTAAGTCTCCGGAAGAACAGGCAACATGGGAGAACATGCAAACTCAACAGAGGAAGAATCCACATTGGAAACCAAACCAGGGATCTCTAGAGCTGTGGGGCAACAGCACTAACCACTTGCAACACTGTGACATCCACGCATGAACATATTACTGAAAAACTTGTTTCTTGTACAGCTGCGATAGTATATCAATATTAAACATTTCTACATTATTTTCCTTCTTATATTCATAAACATAAATGCCAGTTTCTATAATACCATCATTCATAAAATTACAAGTTTTTGTAATAAAAGTGCAGCGTTTCGTTGATATCACTTTATGAGTGCCTTTCTCTGAGAAAATGTCCCCAAGCACAACAAGTTTGTAACCATTAAAATGTGTTCAATAAACAGTTTAGAACTGATGTTTTACATTTTTATGTCCAGGAATCTGAAAACAATATAGAACTATCCCAGAATCACTGTCCTCATTAATAAAACCACCAGGTCTCTCATTAGCTGGCTAGCTAATTTGTAAAAGCTTTATGCATTATTTTATCACATTCAGATCTGTGAAAAACTGTATATGTATAATGGGGGGCCAAAAGTCTGAGCTCACTAGTGAAATGCTTCTATTTTCCATTATTCTCAAATTTCAATACAGTGTTTGTCATTACAAATTATATCACTCAGCATAATTGATTGAGTAAAATGCAGATTTTAATATAATTTCCCTCTGGTTTAATAAGCTTAATGGCTTAATGGAAACTCTGCCAAGTTGCCATTGCTGGGTCCCTGACCAAGGGACCCCACAATTGCGCCGATTGTAAAATAATTGTACAATTGTTTAAATTGTTAGTCGCTCTGGATAAGGGCATCTACTAAATTATATAAATGTAAATGTAATGTAAATGTAAACAATGTTCTAGCTACCTATATAGCTGTCTGTGGAAAATTATATGTTGATCAAGTTCAGCATTTTTCCTTTATATGCAATGGCAATGAGCACTCAAGTTGGCCTGTACTCCAGATGTTTGTGCAAAATGTGATAATCCAGCATGATTTCACAATCTTCCAAAGATCATACTGTGATGTTATATATGCTTGACAGGGCTTAGGTCAGGTTACTATGGAGTTAAATCCAAGTCCAAACTCTTTTTGATCTTCTTTGGTCTTCAATTAATAGTTGCAAAGCTTTGATGTATGTTTTGTGGTCATTATCCTGCTGCAGTATGAATTTTTGTCCAAAAAGTGTCAATAATTTTCATTAGTGGTCTCAGACTTTTGGGTCCAATTGTAAAGTATATGGTATTTCACAGCAACAAAATCACTTGAAATACATCACCACATTTATTTCGTTAGTGTACCAAACTACACCCAACTTAGAGTTATGCTACACTATGAATCTCAGGCTAAAGCCAAGTTAGCTGGGCTAGATAACTTATTGACAACTAATTAATACTGAAGTATGGAGAACCGTTTTCATAATTATGTTTTCTCCTGTTTATTTCACAGTAGCCAAATTTCAAAATTAACCATGCCAACTTTTCTTAACATATATATTAGCAGGTAGCAGGGAAGTTAACTATTACTTGTAAACACATTTAGTTATAATTTCTTGTTAGATTCTCAGCATTTTGTTTAATAGTGGTTAAAAAAATACAATATCGCTATAATTGTTTTTCATTGTCCTGTTGAAAATGCATGGACATCCCTGTGAAGTCTTGTTTTGAATGGAGCTCATGTTGCTGTGAAATCTCAATGAGCTTTTCTTCATTAAAACAGCCATCAACAGAGTGTAAATAAAGTGAAATATAAGATAAAAAGAAAAACACCTTCTGCTGTCTCACAATGAGTTTCTTTACTGCTTTAATTTATTCACTGTTATGAGGAGGGTGACACATTGATACAGTGGTTAGCACTGCTGTCTCACAACTCTTAAGTTCCCCAGTTCGATCCCAAGTTTGCATGTACTCTCTGTGTCTGTGTGGGTTTTCTACTGGTACTCCAGTTTCTTCCCACATTCCAAATAGACGAGTGACAGGTTAATTTGTGTTTCCAAAGTCTCCCTAGTGTGTGAATGTATGTGTAAGATTAATTGTGCCCTACGATGGACTAACGTCCTGTCTAGGGTTGTCTCTGCCTTGTGCCCTGTGTCGCCAGTCAGGCACTGGCTTTCCAACGACACTGAGTCTGATAAGATAATAAATGTATAAATGAACTGATATGAGGAAAGTGGAAGGTGGAGGTAAAGCCAAAACACCATTCAGTTTTGTTACACTAATGTACTCTCAGCCAGTGTGGATTTGCTTTCCTAGGTATTCTTTTCAGATGGTGATTCTCCCTCAAAAGCTAGAGGTGCAGATAGAGGGTTATGGGATTACAAGAATTCATATGTTACACATATACCTGCAGTTTGAATACCTGGGTTTGACCTTACTATAATTAAAAATGATTTTGAGATCAGACGTATTTTTTTTCTAATGTTAGCCTGAGGTCAGAGTTTTACTTTGTAAGTATACAAATCTATAAATAGTTAATAAGAATAACCCTCATTTTCACACATAATGAATTAGGACGGACCTGATACAGATTAATTTATATTCATATTTTAAAAACACATAAAGAAACTACCATAATCGCTTTCAAAATTTAACTGTGGGCGCTTTTTACTTTAGAAGTAACCCTATTCTATGAATGCTCATTACATAGATATATGTTTGTGAGTGAAACATTACCTAGGACCTAAATTCTTATTTCCACTGTCAGATGGTTTGTTTTTTGAATTCAGCTCTTCTGTGCCATTTTCTGAAATTCTCCCATCTGTTTTCTGTGATTCAACATCTTCTAAAGTTCTGTTTTTACCATCACCTTTTTGTTCTAGATAAGACAATAGAGAAAAACATGTATAAGACTCCACAGTAGTCCAACATTCATTATTTAAAGACAGGGTCATTTGTGTAAGGCTTGGAAACCGACAGAAACCCATGCCATAATGCTCTCTGCACACAGTTTTTGTGCTGATGTTAATGCCAGAGGAAGTTTGGAACTTTGCAGTTACCCCGCTCTGCAACTTCATGTAGTCTGCCACAAGTTGCTGTGGTTCCTAAACAGTTCCACTTTTCAATAATACCACTCAAAGATGATCATGGAATATTTAGGAAAGACAGAATTTCATAAACTGACATAAAAGATTAAATTACCACCCTCAAATTCAGTGAACATTTTATAAATACCCATTCTTTCACAAATGTTTGCAAAGGCAGACTGCATGGTTGGGTACTTGATTTTATATACCTGAGCCACTGGATTAAACACCTGAATTCCATGATTAAGACACAATTTAACTTTTTGTGTCCCTATACTTTGGCAATAGCATGTATATGAATATGCAGTGAATCAACTGTTTTCATTCAAATCTGTGGTGCTGTGTTGGCCTAGCAGTCATGGTACTGGAATATGGGCCAGAAGGTTGAAGGTTCAAATCCCACCTTTGCCAAGCTGCCACTCTAGGATCCTTGAGCAAGGTCCTTAACACACAACTACTTGCATTGTAGGGCTATGTGGAGTTCAAGTTGCTCTGAATGAGGGCCTCTGCTAAATGACATAAATATAAATGTATCCTATGCTACAAAAAAGGTAAAATCCTGCACAACTGATTTCAAAAGGAATGTATGCTATGGCCAATTAAATGAAATAAATACTTTCACTGTGATATGTAGCATAACTTATTTCACAACACAACAATGCTATAACTATTAGCATATTTAGAAGATATATTGTTATCATGGCAATGAAGACAAATTTAACAAATGTACAGACATTTGTGGAAAATGTAGCAATAGCTTAGGGTGACCAGACGTCCTCTTTTACCTGGACATGTCCTCTTTTTGAGACTTAAAAAAATGTCCGGGGGGAATTTC
>JAVSBU010193793.1:0-12214 GCA_033118015.1 Loricariichthys derbyi
AGAAGGACAGGCAGGCTCACGTCTTTTCAGGTCGTCTATACAGTCATTACGTAATGTTATGGTTCCGGCAAAAACTCCCAGAATGATTCAACATCTTGAAACGTTTTGTGCGACCAGGATTTTTTTCCCGGTCTAGATCACGCCCACAACCAGTTAATTCATAAGCATCGAGGTTTTGCAGGAACACTCCAGGATACAATTCGGAAGTTGCGGTAAGCCAAATCTCGGTTAACTCGGTCGCAACTGTGTATGTGTGAACGTAGCTTTAAGGTGATGTGCTGGTAGAAGCAGATCAGATACAACAGTGCTGCTGGAGTTTTTAAACACTTCAATGTCATTGCTGGACTGTTAATAGTCCATCTACCAAAATAATCCAGTCCTGTGAGCACTGATGAAGGATTAGAGGATGACTAACATGAACTGTGCAGCAACAGATGAGATCCTACCTCTGATCTACAACGTGGAGCATTAAGCTAGTGCAGGGCGAATAAACGCATCTGCTAAATGAATAAGTGGATGTTGTATCAGGACCAATTAAAGCATACCTCCATCACTCAGAGTTCCTATCTGCTATGTAGGAGCTGCCAAGTCCCTATGCACTGTTCTAAAAGATAAAATCCTTCCCAGTTCCTCCAATGCAATGATGCATTGCAAAAATAGTATTTTTGTCACTATTCTATAAATTAGCACTATTAGCTTACAGGGGGGAAAAAAACCTAGTGAGAGTTGTAAACAATTTTTTAGTGTGACAGCAGATTTCACACAGGCTAAAATCTGATCTTGTTCCTTCAGCTTTCAAAACTGTAAGAAGCATTCATATCTTTTAGAAGCCTATAGTCAACATCTTGAATACCAACAACTACAGACCAATGACTCCTCTGTTTCTTCTTTGGACTGCTTGAACATGCTCTCTACAATCAGCTGTCAACTTTTCTCATACAGAATGAACTACACAACCAGTCTGGCTTCAAAGCGACACACTCCACAAAAACTGTCCTGATGCCTGTTTCTGAGAAGCTCCATAAGTTCTTATCCTTCTTCACCTTTCAACTGACAATGCCACAGTTAACTTCATGATTCTCCACTCCAGGAACCACAGCCTTGGAGTCTTAGCCTGGTACTGGATTGTTTTACAAATGGAGTCCACAAGACTCAATTCTGGGACCACTTTGTTCTCTCTACATTAGCTTTCTTGGTGAAGCCATAACTGCAATTTCTTCTTCCTTTCACTGTTATGCTAATTATGCACATCCTGCCCTTACCTCTGACAGATTCCCCACATGAAACTCATGAAGTTTGGAGAACATCTCATCACCTACAAATAAAAATGGGATCAGCTAGTTTGTAGCTAAAGGCTCTAATCAAAGCTGCTCTGCACCTCATACTCTTCAAGATGCAAACTTGGCTAAAATGGATCCACCAATCAAGACTTAATGAAGACAAGTATCAAGGCTCTTCTCATTACAGGTACCCTTATTCCACTGGATGTTTGAGTAGTCGAATATCTTAATGTCTTTGCCCTGTCATGATAAAATTCTTCATGAACCTCAAACCCACTTCTTCCCTCTTCCCTCTTTTAAAATCCCACATTTGTGTTTTGCTGTCACCATTTGTCATCGTCCCTTGAGTTTTGCATTAACCTCTGCAGTCCTTTGCAGAACTTTGCCCTTGGTTATCTTTGGTTGATGGGACACTAAATCAGCTGCTGGTGAGCATTTCAGATGAGTTGCTTTTGCACCAGCAGGTCTAGGGACTAATTTGGGAGAAATCTCCCGCAGAGTTCTGCAACTAAATTAATTCCAGGGCGTTTTATAGTTTCAGTGAGCTCATGCGAATTGAAACTTCGGTTGCCTGTTCTTAGTTGACAGAAGTGGTCTTCTGCATGGTCTTCTACTGCTGTAGCCCATCTGCTCCAAGGTTTGGTTTGTTCAGAGATGCTCTTCTGCATTCCTCTGCTGTAACGAGTGTTTATTTTAATTACTGTTTCATTTCTTTCAGCTCAAACCAGTCTGGCCATTTTCACCCCTCAGTCCCTCACTGGATATTTTTGTCTTTTTGGGCTATTTTCTGAAATACTTAAACCAGCCCATCCAGCACCAACATCCTTCCCATGTTCAAAGTCACTAAAATCACCTTTTTTTCCTCATTCTGATGATCGTTTTGAACTTCAGCATCTCGACCACGTCTAAATGCCTAAATGCATTTGCGTTAACAAGCAGTATTTAGTTAACAGTGCATTAACTAAACAGCTGTATCTAATATAGTGGCCAGTGTAGGTTAGCTAGGGGTAATGATGTGAAAACAGGTCTTATAACAACCACATATGACCTTTATTTGACACTGTTGATGCTGAGAAGCAAAGAAGCACCATCTCGAGTATATACAAACCTGAAGTTTGAGTGTCCACATACTTTTGGTTATGCAGCAGAGACAGAGAGCTGCACTGGAACAGGCAGAGACAAAATCGGCTCAAGTCTGAAGGTGATGGATGACCTGAGCAGCTCGGTGGGGACGAGGAGATGAAAGGTCAGAACATTGGATCAGGCCAGTGCTCGTTCTCCACGACTTTCTCATTCACCTCTCACACCATCATCAAATATCTCTGTCCCCAGGAGCCAGGGGGGTAAAAAAGACATCCAGAGATGGAGACAGGGTAAGAAGAGAGAGAATCAGTCTTTTGAAAGGACGGCAGTGTGGTTAGGAATCCAACTCACGCTGAGAATTTCATCATGTGTTCCTCACATTAAGCACGGCAACCACCATTTGTTATGGGAATCATGCTGGATGGATCTAGAATTCTTCCATCCATCATGCCCCAATACTGCCCCCAGTCTGTAAGGACACTGGGTGTCTTTTTATATTTTATAGCAATACAATTGGGTCATTTCTCTTAAATCTATCCAAAACAGGACCAAATATGTTGGAATAAATTGTTATTCAGACGAACACTACGCTGACATAATAATTAGTCCTGTTGCTTCATTTCTCCAGAGATCCAGTCCTGGCCTGGCCACTGTCTGTGTGGATTTTGCATGTTCTCCTTGTGTGGGGGTGTATGTTCTCGTACATTCCATAATTCTGCCTTATGATGCCCTGACATCCTGTAGTGGAATGTTTTCTGACTTGTGCCCTGTGTTGCCAGATTGATCCTGAATTGGATACAGAGCGAGTTATGTAGCTGCAAGAAAGTTTGTGAACCCCTTGGATTCATTTAATGTTAGCTTTTTCCTGTTTTATCTCTCTTTTTTCCCAGCCAGAGTCACAGAGGGTCCGGTGCCCTGCATGGGACAGGAGTGCATCTGAGATACACTGGCACAGTTTACCAAAGTCTTATTTTTAACAAACATTTTTGTATATGCGCTTTTAGTCAAATTAAATACTGGTTTATTTTAACCCTGGCAAGCCACAGGCAGAGAATTATGGTCGATGATTGAAAGGAAGGCTGATATCCTGATCTAATCTGGCCGCTCCGTGGCAGGATGACAGAGGTGATGAACGGAAGAGATGCCGAGGTGTAAAAGGAAAAGGACAAAAAGAGTGGGAAAGATGAAATCCACATCTCATCCTGCTCCATGTTTCATGCTGTAGAGGGGAATGAGATTTCACACATTAAAAATTGATCTGCAGACATTAAATATGGATGACCTCCACGTCCCTGCTCAACTGAAGTGACTGGATAATGAGGATTCGCCGGGCTCAGCGGGACCTGTCCTAATGCTGCTCCATCCAGTCTGGTGATCAAAGCTCAGGTCACATCCACCCAAGCTTCACCTCCTCGACACCATTTACTGTTATGGAAAAGCAGGAGAAAAATCAGAGAGGAAGCTATCGAATAACCTAAGAGATCTGAATGAACAATGTCTATAGAAAATCCTCATAGCCCTGTGAAATGGCCACAACATAAACCAGCTTTTTAAAAAACAGATATATCACCAAACAGCTGTTGTTTAACAGCAGAATATACTTGCCTATATCAAGTAGAGGGGAAAACTATGGACTCATTATGAGCAGCAACAACTCCTCAGGCTCTTTGCTCCTCCTCAGGCTTTTATGGTGGCCTGAATTCTTTGAGGCATTGATTTCACTAATAAAAAACAATATTCTACATCAAGCTGCTTCCACATCTCTCAAATTGTAGTTCACACATCACTGCTGTACGATTTCCACCATAAAACTTTAATGGGCTTGAGATTAGTTATTTTTTTCATTTTTATTTTATTTGCATATTTTAAAATACACACAAAACAAAGGGCCTTCCTCCATGGACCTGCCACTGGGGAGGACTGACCAAGGGGTGGACAGAGGGCACATGTAGGAACAGAGTGACGGGAGTCTTTTAATGGCTGAGAAGCACGAGTAGCACTTAACATTAATGGCCGAGCCTAATAGGCTGGGTAGGGCAAGTAGCCCTTAACATTAACAGGTGAGCCCAAACGGCAGAGGAAATAAGCAGCGCTTAAGGCTAGTGGTTAGAAGAAATAAGCAGTAAATAATAACTTTTTTTATTGTCATGTTTTTGAAATTTATACTGGTTTGAATTTTCTGTCCTGGCACTCTGATGTCACACTTGCTCCACCCATAAGTTTCACTTTTATTTATTTTTTTCTCCTTTTTCTCCTCTTCTTCTTCTTCCTTTTTATTCCCTTTTTTTCTTTCTTTCTTTTTTTAAATTCCTCTTCTTCTTTTGTTTTTTCTTCACCTTTTCTGTCCTCCCTCCACCTGTTGGTTCCGGTTTCATTATGTAATGCATGATTAAATAAATATGTAAATAAATACAAAATGTTAAGTAACAAGAGGAACTTGTAACGAGCTAATAAGGTTCCATTTGGCAAAGCAAAAGAGTCTGGCACAACACGGCACTCAGATTTATATTCTGTTCGCTAAGTGGCTGCACACGGCAGGTTAAAAATTAAAAAAATAATAAAATTATACTGGTTTGAATTTTCTGTCCTGACACTCTGATGTCACACTTGCTTGACCCATAAGTTTCACTTTTATAATTATCTATTTTATTTAATTTTAGACACAGGAAAACCAACATCTTTTTCCACACCTCATGCTACATTTCCTTCTTGAAAGAGTTTTATAATCATTTTCATGGTTTAAATTTCATGGTGTTTGACAAGTCCCTTGTTTATTTATTTATTTATTTATTTATTTATTTATTTATTTTCAATTGGCCAAGTCCCACCACTCATTATTGTGTCTAATGGTGCATGCCACAGCTAGGCACCGGCTTTTCCATGAATCTGACCAGGAATAACCGGATAAGAAAATGAATGAATGACTTGTGCTGGTATTTGTTTTAGAAATGCCATTTCTAAATCCATTGTTTTCTTTTTATTATAATATTCCATTAATTAAATGACTTAAACTGAATAAGTTTGAGGTGAGTCATAAAGGGAGAATCCTCAGGTATCAAATGCATTGTTTGATTTGTTTCTTTGCTATGTAGTTTATAAGAAGTTGAATCATTCTAAAAGTGGGGTAATTCCATAATTTTTGCCATGGCTTAAAGAGTGAAGTCAGTATTCATCAAAATATTTTTCCAGCTTTATTTACATATTTTATCTCCATCTTTTTTTAATTTAGCTTTATTTAACTTGACATTTTCTAGAAACTTAAGAAAAACTGAAAATCAGGAATGATGCCGTTGCTGAAGTAATCCCTGATTTAATGCTTTGGGAATAAACATTTTGCTCTAATTAGAACATCAGTTTGTTTGGATATATCTATGTGTACCAGCTTTGCTAGAAGATTGTTGAATGTTTGCTCAGTGTTCCTTGGAGGATTGTTCATGCTCAGTCAGATTTTGTGATGAGCAGCTATGGACCATTCTCTTCAGTTCTATCTACAGCAGTCTTCATTTTGGCAGCTGATTTTGGTTTAGTTTTAATCGTAGTCTTTTGACTAAAATGTATATTAGTTTTAATGATAATTTAGTCATTTACTTATTGTTAGTTTTAGTATAATTTATCTCAGTGAAAACTTAAAAAGAAGTCTAGTTTTACTTAATTCAAGTAAAAAATGCCTTATTTTAGTCATGCATTTCTATGTTTTACTATTTTAGATGTATTACTTATTATGTAACTTTAATAAACAGCAGCTTAAAAGCTGTTACACTTAATAAGATGTTAGCATCAAAATTGATGAAAGCACCTTTACAGCCTGTAAGTTACAGAGTGCAGTGAGTATAGAGGAGGAGAAATGGGCTCCGTCCCAAATACACATGCTTAAATCCATTCTTCCTCTTGCTGATGTCACCAAATAGCAAACTTTAAGGTGAACTGTAGTTACAGCCTGTAAGGCATATGGAGCAATTTGGGACAGGGCCGCGGCAAATGCTAATATCTAAAGGGCGTAATGAGAGGAAGCAGAGCTACAGTATCTGGAGGTGCTATAACTCAGAGATAAACTAGATTTGGGACATCATTGACTCATTTTTATTGTTGAATAAAACTGTAATGCATTTTGTTTTTGTCCATTTTCTATTCCATCCTAACCCTTTACCCAGTGATGAATAGCAGCACTATAGATTGATGCTGTAGATTGATAGATAGATTAGATAAAATAGAGAGATGCACCTTTCCAAAAACTAGCTCATCTAGAAATAGGTATTTTTAACACATTCAAAAGTGCCACAATTATTGGCAACCCTTGAAAGTCTTAGGGAAAAAAAAAGTATAACTGAAAGTATAACTTTACAAGCATCACACTTACAGGTCGTAACTGCTTGTTCCTCTGTTTGGTGGAGGTTTTGCTGATGGCCTCCTCTGGCATCAAAGGGGCTTCTATTGAGATATGTAAAGATAATTAAACCATGAAAAAAAAAGTGAATAGAGGCACGAAGATGGAGAAATCAGTCATTCAGACAGTTTACAGGGTTAAAAATCATAGACTCTAATATAGCTGTCACAAGAGTAGGTGGATTTTATGTAAGTAAATAATACAGTATGTGTTTGAAGCTTCCTCAGTGGAGTGAGATGGGTTAAAAATCGGACAGCTACCTGTGTCTGTTCTTACCCATATTCTGGCCAGTCAGAGCTCAATGTCTACTCACCCTGAAAGGCAGAAATATTGAGACTTGAACAGAATAGGGGATAGATCCTGATATTATTCCCTAACACTATTAGGAGCCCTGCCACTCACAAGCACCCTTAGTGTCTAACTGTGCAGGGCTGGCAGCAAACCAGCAGGGGGCTTTGAGCACCTGTTGGACACTTTTGCTGCCTCAGTATGCCTTATATATTATTCAATATGAGGCAATATATGTGTTCACAGTTGTTGTGGCTTTTGGGAAAAAAAATCTGTTTTTGAGTCTGTTTTTCCTTTCTTTGATGCACCTATAGCCCTTACCTGACAGCAACAGGTCAGACAGTTCAAAGGCAGGTTGTAAGCTGTCCTTGGTGATATTTACTGCTCTGCTGAGGCATCATGAGGTGTAAATGTCTTCTAGGGAGGGGAGAGGGCAGCCGATGATCATCTGTGCTGTCTTAACTACCCTCTGAAGCCTCTCCCTGTCTGCCACAGTGCAGTGTGGAGAGCTACGGAGATAGCGTCCTCTGTGGATCTATTTGTGCGGTATGCAAATTGGTGAAGGTCAAAGTCCAGAGGGAGATAATCATTGATATGCTGAAGAATCAGTCTCTCGAAGCACTTCATGATTACCAGAGTAAGGGCTACTGGACGATAATCATTTAGACTGGTGATGGGAGTCTTCTTCGGTACTGGAATAATTGTGGCTGTTTTTAAGCAGGATGGGATGGCTGCTTGGGCCAGGGAGAGGTTGAAAAGTGTAGTGAAGGTGTGGGCAAGCTGGTGTGCACACTCCCTAAGCACCTTGCCAGGTACACCATCTGGGCCAGTAGCATTCTTGGTGTTCACTGCCAGGAGGACCTGCCTGACATCGTGCTCCTGCACAGTGAGTGGAGTGGTGCAGGAACCAGGTGCGGGTGGGGGACGGGCCGGAGCAAATGAGTACAGCTTTGGAGTTCCAAAGTGTGCAAAGAAGCTGTCTAGCTCCTCTGCCAGTGGTGCACTTAGGTCACCGGTAGTCACATCACAGCCTCTGTAATTTGTGATGTCTTGTATGCCCTGCCACACCTCACGTGTCTTGTTGCTGGACAGGTGGGACTCTAGTCTCCTCTTATGGTCCACCTTGGCACTTTTGATACCTTTTTTCAGGTCAGCTCGAGTAGCCTTGTATAGGGCTCTGTCACCTGACCTGAAGGCAGCATTGCGGACTCTGAGGAGTGTGCAGACCTGACTGGTCATCCAAGGTTTCTGGTTTGCAAAAACCCAAATGTTTTTGTCCACTGTCACATTTCCGATGCAGAACTTGATATAGTCCAGTACTGTTCCTGTGATTGTTTCCAGCTCCTGGTGTTCAAATACGTCCCAGTCAGTCTGTTCAAACCATCCTGTATTTTGGAGAGTGCATTTTCAGGCCAGGTTGTAACAGTCTTTATGATGGGTCTCACGCTGGTCTGAGGGGGGTGTAGGCCTGGGAGAGCAAGAGGGAGAGATTGTCTGACTGTCCAAGGTGGGGGAGGGTTATGGCTCTGTATGCATGTTTTATGTTGGAATAAACATGGTCCAACGTGTTCACCCCTCTAGTGGATCACATGCTGATGGAACTTAGGGAGTACAGTCTTAAGGTTGGCCTTATTATATGAACACCTTCAGGGTGGGCCCACTGCTGTTCATTAATGATGTTCAGCAGGAGAGAGAGCTGTGTTTACATTGGGGTCTGGTTGGATATACACAGCCACGATTATCACCACTGTTAACTCTATCGGTAGAAAGAAAGGCCGGCATCTTACTGAGATGAACTCGAGGTCCAAGATCAGTGCTTTGTCTATTATTGTCCTGTTGTTACACCAGTTCTCATATAAATACAGAGCCCCCTTCTCTGCATTTACCGGAGTCCTTTCTCCTGTCCCAGCATAACAGAGTGTGGCCTGCTAGCTGCATGCTAGCATCGGGTATCCTAAGGTGAAGCCAGGTTTCGGTGATAATCAATACGCAGCATTCACGAACATAGCGATTCCCAGCGAGTTGCAATTTCAAGTCAATCATTTTGTGCACCAGGGATCTAGCATTGGAGAGATACAGACTCGGTAGAGGTGGCTTATGTGGTTGTTTTCTGATCTGTAGCATAACACTGGACCCACCAACCCGCTTTTGCTTCCTCTCCCTCCTTCTGTTTCACCTGCTAGACTTGACAACAATCAACGGAGAGCCAGGCGGTCTCGCTATGTTGTCTGGGATGTTATGCATGTAATGAAAGTCGCTCGAAATAGATATTTGGTGCCCCCCGGTAATGTCCAAAAGGGTCTGGTGGCTGTAGCTGTTGTTCGCCGACATGATCGTGCAAAAACAAAAAACTAAGAAATACCAAAACAAAGAAAATGTGCAGTGAAAAGGAGAGCCATGAGCCACTGCACCCTATGCGCGCCGACATCTTGGTTATGAGGTCATGAGGAATGGATAAGCAGGTAATGCTATCCCTTTGTAGAGGGGTGTCGGTAGAGTCCAAGCCCGAGGTAACGGTAGGGGATGGACAACAGCTAAGAACAGAGCATTTCTCACTTGGTGGCACTTGCCTTCTTTTTCCTGTGCCCTAATGCGGTTGTTTGGAGGGAACCAAGCATAAAGGAACTGCGCGACCCTGGACTCGTCTTCCCAGCACCTTTATGTGGTCTCTTGGTTGAGAACTGGGTGTAAAATAAACCTCATGATTTGGGATTCTGTTCCCGAAGTCGAGATCCCAAAGTCGCATTCATTCTGCCAGTTCCGGGCTTGGGCAAGGTAAGGGTTCATTTATCCATTTTATTATTTGTATTACCTTATATTGGGGGGAATTGGGGGAGCTTGTGTTTGAGTCCAACTCATTCAGCTTTTTTGTTTGACATTATATTTTAATTAAATCTACCATTCTGCGAAACAGTGCCATTGGGTCCTTCCTTTTAGTTTAACCAAAATGACATCATAACAAACACCAAGTAAACCCACACAGACAAAGGGATGAAGTGCAAACTCCACACAGGTGAAGCCTGGAGTTTGGGATTGAACTGGAGATGCTGGAGCTGTGACTGCCTTAACTGCTGTGCCACTGTGCCTGTAAAAATCAGTTTAAAATCCCAGGTATTGGTATTGGAATTTTAACAGTAAGATGTTGCATTACAGGGCCTTTCATTCATATTTCAATAAATGTGGAAATATGGTGTAGGAGAAAAAAGAAGGTACGGATACGTTTTTTTTCAAAACCATAACTGGAAGCATTCCAAAACTATAAATAGAAGGTTATAAGGAAACTAGCAGATGATACAAGGAGCATGGGAAAAAAATCAATAGAACACAGCAAGGCAAAGCCAGATAATGTGGTAAGTGAAAAAAGGAAAGAACATTGCATTAGAGGGTTACGGGTGTTTTCAGTCAACAGGATGATCAATCAGGTGTGTGTGGACGTCCTGCTCTATTAGAGTCTGATCTTCACAACACGTTGGTAGAAGTGCTTAAGCAAAGGAGGTTTTTGGGGAGCTTAGAAATAGTTTTTGAGGATTATCAGGCAGAAAAGGGTCACTAAGTCATCTTTAAATAGTTTGAGCTCCACCACTTCACAGTCAGACAGACTGTGTACAAATGGAAGATATTCAGGACACCAGGATTGGCAAATTCGCCACTGGTACCCTATGCTCTTCACAGATGAAAGTAGCTTCACACTGAGCACATGTGACAGACATGCCAGAGTCTGGAGATGCCGTGGAGAGCGATCTGTTGCCTGCAACATCCTTCAGCATGACCGGTTTGGCAGTGGGTCAGTAATGGTGTGGGGTGGCATTTCTTTGGAGGGCGGCACAGCCCTCCATGTGCTCGCTAGAGGTAGCCTGACTGCCATTAGGTATCGAGATGAGATCCTCAGACCCCTTGTGAGACCATATGCTGGTGCCCTGGGTTCCTCCTAATGCAGGTCAATGCTAGACCTCATGTGGCTGGAGTGTGTGATCAGTTCCTGCAAGATGTAGGCATTGAAGCTATGGACTGGCCCGCCCGTTCCCCAGACCTGAAACCCAATTGAGCACAACTCTGACATCATGTCTCCCTCCATCCACCAACATCACGTTGCACCACAGACTGTCCAGGAGTTGGCAGATGCTTTAGTTCAGGTCTGGGAGGAGATCCCTCAGGAAACCATCTGCCACCTCATCAGGAGCATGCCCAGCTGTTGTAGGGAGGTCATACAGGCACGTGGAGGCCACACACAATACCGAGCCTCATTTTGATTTGTTTTAAGGACATTGCATCAAAGTTGGATCGGGCTGTAGTGTGTTTTTCCACTTTAATTTTGTGTGTGACTCCAATTCCAGGCCTCCATTGGCAGGTGGTCAGCCGTGCTGCACGTTAAAGTGCCTTAGTGACTTCCATCTTTGACTGGCACTTCATAAGTTGGAAGCATGAGCGATAACATGTGGTTCCAATGTGTACTTTCATCACAGGAGAATTGCACGTCGTCAGTATTGCTCCACCTGCTGAGGCATGCAGAAGCAAGTTAGTGACACATGGATTTACGAACTGGTGTGCTCCACCCGTTTTGCGGCAGCACCTGGTAGAGTTGTTTTTCCACTTGTTTGTGGTGCATCACACCTTTTTCAGATTGCATAGTGGGGTGGATGCATGAGTACCACTCTTAGGTGATCCGAGGGAGATGGGGACAAGAAAAGGCGTGATGAAAAGCCAGGAGGCTTGAAGTATGGTTAGGGTTTAGGAGATAATGTAGGGAAAGTGCGCTTACCTCAGTTCCATTGGCCCCTCCCCTCCGGGCTTGTTCTTTGACCAGGTGTGGTCATCCAGGGAAGCCCACAATGAGTAGGGTAACCACAAGCTGGAGTTCTCCCCAGTTCCCATTCCTCAGCACCTCCCTGCCATACCCCATCGCCCTTGTTCCTCATGTAGTTGGTCGGCATGGTATTATACTGGCTGTAAAAGCGGATCCATGCAGTTTGGGGGATGAACTTTTCCCTACATAGTTGGCCGGGTGGTAGACTGACCACAAAATCAAGTCCATGTCATTTGGTTGACTGGCGCGGTACACCGGTCATAAAAGGGGATCCACTTATCTCCTGACATGCCCTCCCTGTGTGCCCTACCTTCGCTAGATCCAGGGGATTATCTTGTATTCTTTTTTTTTTTTTTTTTTTTTTTTTTGTTTTTT
>JAVSBU010193902.1:0-12211 GCA_033118015.1 Loricariichthys derbyi
AGAACACAGTGATAAGGGTAAAATGCAGGATCCTGTGGTGTATGCTTTTTTAATGGCCCTGGAAACATTCCTCTGGATGATGGATGGAGCAAATAAATTATAAATCACATTAATTTCAGGTTTGCGCTGAATCAGTGAGAACACCTTTTTGCATCAGACTCAATCCCAATGGCATTCGTAGCGGAGGCTATGGTGTCACATTGAGAACGTCCGACGAATGTACAAAATCTTGGGACGTTCCTCAGTAGACCATCTGCATAAGCAGTTGTTGCCTCTTCCCTCTCACAGTAATGAATCACCATAAGCTGTGTAAACAATGACAGGAGGGAAAATGTTTGGATGTGGCAACCCACAGCTTGCAGCTTAACGAGATGAAGCAACGCTCAGGCAGCAGCAGCAATCAATTAGCAACTGGCTAACGGGGAGAGGCTTCAGAGACCTTGTCAGTCATCTTGCCTATGACAACACACACACACACACACACACACACAGAGCCATTGCATATCGTTTTTCACATTGGCCTCGGATCACTGAGCTTGCATTAAGCTCCTGACTGATCTTCATGCTCGTTAATTCACTCCATGCTTGTTTGTGAACCCCTTTCAAATGGGAGAGGCCTGTTTGGAAGTTAGGCTCCTTTTTGACCTCACAGACTCTAACTCACCTTGCTCTTGGACTGATCTTCATTGGCTGGCCACTCACAATGATGGTTGTATGTAAATCCTGCCATTTGAACACAAATCTATCTGACTGCAGATTTCAAACTCTTTATAGATGGTTTCATAACCTCTGGTTCAATTTCATCAGCACTGTACGTCCGACATGCTACGATAGGGCAGTAAGGGGTCACCTGTGAAAGATCTTGATTTCCCCTCCAGCTGGGGATCTGGGAAGTTCTTCTATTAGAACTTATTGAGGAGCTGAGATGGTCCTCTGGATAAGCTCATGAAGGTGCTGAGTTGTTCCTCTGGTTGAAGTGATGAAAGTTTTGAGATCTTCCTCTAGTTAAATTCATAATGGTTTTAAGATGGTCCTCTGGTAGACCTAATGAAGGTTCTGAGTTTTGGGACTGATTGGGGTTCTGAGTTTTTCTGCTTGCAGAACAGATGAAGGTTCTGAGTTGTTCCTTGAGTCTGAGTTCTGGTAGAACTGGTGGAGATTTCTTTGGTAAAACCGATGAAGGTTCTGAAATGTTCTTCTAGATGAACTAACAATAAGTTGAGATGTTCCTGTGGTAGAACTTATAAATATTCTGAGATGTCTTTCTTGTAGAACTGATGAAGGTTCTTAAATTTTCTTCTAGTAGACTGATGAAGGTTCTGAGGTGTTCATTTGGTAGAACTGATAACGGATTTGAGTTCTAGTAGATCTGATGAAGGTTCTGAATTGATGACATTGTTTGGTAATTGAATGAATGTGCATTTTTCTGGTGGAACGTTACTGTACAGCTAGTGTAATAACCCATCTCTTCATTCTCTCCCATTCAGAGTTCTTCCTGCAGTTGCTGGACAGTTCAGAGAAGTCCCTGGATGTGCTGTTGGTCAGGACGTACGGGAAGCTGTTCCTCCAGAACACGGAGCCGTTGGAGGATCTGTTCTCGGAGCTGCGGCGCTACTACACGGGGGGAAACGTGAACCTAGAGGAGATGCTGGCTGATTTCTGGACGCGGCTGCTGGAGAAGATGTTCCAGACGTTGAACTCTCACTTCTCCTTTTCCGATGATTACCTGGAGTGTGTGAGCAAATACAGCCATCAGCTGAGGCCTTTTGGCGATGCCCCACGCAAACTCCGCCTCCAGATCACACGTGCTCTCGCCGCCGCTCGCACTTTTGTACAGGGACTCATGGTGGGACGGGAGGTGGCCAATCGTGTGGTCAAGGTGAGGTGGAGCTTATATTGCACCATCAAATCAGAATTAACCAGATTTAAATCAGATCTTATTATACAGGCAATCTAACATCTCAGCAACAGATGACCTGTCTGTTTGTCTGTCTCTCTGTGTCTACCTCTGCCTGTCTCTGACTCTGTTTGACTGTCTTTATTTCTTTATTTGTCTCTATTTCTCTCTGTCTGTCTGTCTTTCTCTTTTTGTCTTTTTTTGTTTGTCTTTATATTTGTATCTTTCTATGTGTATATCTCAATTTGCTTGTCTCATTCCCTGCATCTACATCTGTCTGCCTCCCTGTCTGTATTTTTGTCTCATTCTCTTTGTTTGTCTTTCTCTACCTGTCTGTCTGCATTTCTCTGTCTCTGTGTCTTTCTGTCTCTGTTTGCCTTTCTGTATGTGTCACTGTCTCTAACACTGTCTCTCTTTCTCTCTCTTTGTCTCTCTGTCTTTCTCTTTGTCACTTTCTCATTGTCTCTACCAACATCTGCCTGTCTCTCACTTTGTCTCTCTTTCTTTCTATTGGTCTGTCTTTGTCTCTGCCTCTGTCTGTCTCTTTCTAACTCTGTCTGATTGTCTTTCTTTGTCTCTACATCTGTCTCTCTCTCTCTCTCTCTCTGATTCTCTATTTCTGTCTTGCTGTTTATCTCTATCTTGCTGTCTATATTTCTATCTCTCTCTCTTTTCTGTGTTTTGCTATTTGTTGCTTTCTTTGTGTCGCTGTTTCTACTTTTCTTTGCCTGTCTTTCTTGCTGTATGTCTGTATAACTCTATCGTACTGTTTGTCTTTGTCTGTCACTACCTGTCTGTTTCTCTGCCAGACTCCCTGTCCTTCTGTCTATCTATCTATCTGTCTATCTATCTCTTTCTTTCTTTCTTTCTTTCTTTCTTTCTTTCTTTCTTTCTTTCTTTCTTTCTTTCTTTCTTTCTTTCATCTGTCAATCTGTTTCTGTCTGTCTTTCCATTTTTTTATTTGTATCTTTGTCTGTCTATCTCTCAGCCTGTTTGTCTCATTTTTTATCTTTACATCTGTCTTCCTGTCTGTCTTTGTCTATCTCTCTCTGTCTCCCTCTATCTGTCTTTGTTTTGCACACTGTCTATCTCTCTGCCTGTTTCTGTGTTGTTCTCTCTCTGTCTACTTCTATCTGCCTTTCTCCATCTGTCTGTCTCTCTCTGTCTGCTTGTCTTTTTATTTCTCACTTTCTCTCTGTCTTTGTCTCTACTTTTATCTGTCTGTCTGTCTCTCTCTATCTGTCTGTCTGTATCTACCTCTCTCTTTCTCTCTGTCTGTTTTTTTCTGTCTCACTCTTTGTCTGCTTGTGTTTTTATTTGTCACTTTCTTTCTGTCTTCGTCTCAACATTTGTCTTTTTGTGACTCTCTGCCTGTCTCTCTGACTTTCTCTCTCTGTCTGTCCATCTTACTGTCCATTTCTCTCTGTCTGTCTGTCTCTCTTATTCTCTCTCTCTCTCTCTCTCTCTCTCTCTCTCTCTCTCTCTCATTACTTTCATTTATAATTAATGATTGGAACTGCTATCATGGTACAGTGTTGCTGAAGTGAGTAGGATTAGTGAATAACAAATACCATGTATGTAACAAAAAGAGTTATTGAAAAGAAAACAGTAAAAAATGAATGAGAGACTAGATTAGATTTTGGCTATCAGTAATCGTGGTTAGCTCACAGTTAGATGCTGTGCTGCTGATCGGTGGACATTGGAGCAGATGGAGACATGGAGAGCTGATTAGACAGTATGGCTTTGTATCTGATTAAATGTGGCTCAGCCTGATGGATTGAGTGCTGGCATTTCATTGCTCTTTATTGGAAAGGGGCGAAGGCCCAGTTCAGCCCTGCAGGCACCATTAGAGGCATTTCTGTGTGATTCCAAAATGTATTTAGTGAATATATTCTCGGGTTTTCAAGTTTGGAACAAAATCTGCCCCCCCTTCTATATTTTCTCTAAAATTGTTTTCTATCTTCCTAACGGTGTGAGGTTTACCTTCAGCATGTTTAACTGTGAGTGAATACACTGGTGGTGGCAGACAAGTGGGTAAAATTTCCACAGGCACTATAGAAGAGCCAGGACAATAAAGTCCAACCATGAATCAAAAAAGTGGTCCAACCAGGAGCCATCAGAACCTGGTGTAACAAGGAACCAGTGGAACTGGAACCAACCAACCAGAAAGAATTAGAACCTGCTACAACCAGTAGAACAAAGTCTAACCATGAACCACCATAAAGACATCCAACCAGGAACTAAGAGTACCAGGTCCAACCTGGAGCCATTGGAACCTGGTGTAAACAGGAGCTAGTAGAACTGGAACCAATCAGAAGCCAGGAGAAGAAAGTCCAGCCATGAACCACCAAAAAGAGGTCCAGTCAGGAGCTAGGAGAACCAAGTCCAACCATGAACATGGAGAACCAGGTGCAACCAAGAGCCATCAGATCCTGGTACAACCAGAAGAACAAAGTCCAACCATGAACCAGCAAAAAGTGGTCTAACCTGGAGCCAGTGGAACGGGAACCAACCAGGGGCCAGAACTGGGTCCAACCAGAAATAATTAGATATTGCCACAACCAGCAGAACAAAGTCCAACCAGGAGCCATAAGAAACATGTCAAACCATATATATGGAAAACCAGGTGCAACCAGGGGCCACCAGAACCTGGTACAATGAGCAACCAGTAGAACTAGGTCTAACCTGGAGCCATCTAAGCCTAGTGCAACTAAAATTGGGCTCAACGAGGAGTCATCAGAATCAGTTACAACTTGGAGCCAAAGATAAACTCTAGAAACTGTGTTTCTTCATGACCTTCCAAATATCAGGAACCCCTGGTGCTGCTCTTTTAAGCATGGAAAGTGGACGTGCTACAGGCATTGATGAACTTCCCATGGAATCATAAATCCTTTGGCCAGATGATTGGAGAGAATGTACTGGAATTCCTTCTACAATGTAGACGACTTAACAAGTGGAGAATTGGCTCACTGTACTGATTACCAGCTACTGGGAACACTTTTTGGTCTCTAATGGACCCCGAAAGACCCCGCCATTGTTTTCCACTGGACTTTTGAAAAGGACAGGGTAAACCTATGGGGGACTGAGGAAAAAGAGCCCAGTTTTTGGGAACATCTATGTTAAACTGGATGTAGGTGGGATCAGGTGGACATTTGGATGATTAGCGCCTCGTAAAAGTGCACTTAACAGCATCAGGGTCTCTGTGGAGAGCCATCATAATGTGAGGGATTAAATATTGATGGGCTTTTATTTACACTCCATTACGCCAGCAATAAAAATAAAAGAGCGACCTTCATATAGCTCTGATTAATGGGGGCTACTCAGTGTGGCTTGGGACACATTCATGGTGGACATGCATTGTTTCTATCTGTCCGGAGAATACACTATTGAGGCAATGTCCTGCCCCTTCCTGCTCCACTCAAACCCAGCTAATCTGACACCACTGGGATCTGGTGTGGAGATGCTGGACGTTGAGTCATCTACCTTTGATCCTCTAAAATGTCAAAAGATCAAATCACATCAGTGCTGAGAAACACAGAGTCCGTTGCCACTTAATGTCACATTTATGCTGAGTCCCGACCACAGGGAGGTGATGTGGGGGAAGGGGAGAAGGGGGGCTTGGATAGAACTGAATTGAGAACCCATTCCAGAGGCGTCACTGTTCTCACCTGTATGCGAATACCAGCAGAAGAAGGGTAACCAGGTCCATCCAAGAGCCAAAAGAACCAGATCCGACCAGGGATACAAGAACCAGACTAAACCTGAGCCATCAGAAGCAGGTACAAAAGGCAGCTAATAGAACAAAGTCCAAACAGAAACCAGCAAAAAGAGGACCAACCAGGAACCAAGAGGATCAGATCCATCTAGGAATAAGGAGAACCAGGTCCATATAGAGAAATTGATACATCCAGGACCCAGCAAAGCCAAATCCAATAATACAATGAGAGCCAGGTCCAACCAGGAGCCATTAGAACTAGGTCTTACCAGGAACCAATGTAAATAACTAGGTCCAACCACAAGCAAGAGATATAACCAGTAAACACAAGAACCAAGTCCAACTAGGAGCCATCAGAACCTGGACTAATCCCAAAAATGAAGCAGCAGTACCAGGTATCACCGTCAAAAACATATATATCCAATAAACTTGAAAACCAAGTCCAACCATAAATAAGAAGAACCATGTCCAACTAGAAGCCATCAGAACCTAGTACTAGGAACCATGAAAGAGAACTAATTATCTAGCACAAAGCTGGAGAATCAGGTTCAACTATAGCCCAGCAATTCCAGGTCCAAGCAGGGAAAACAAAAACAAGAAAACAAGGAATGAAGAGAACAATGTCCAACCATGAACAAGGGGAACCAGGTCCAACAAGGAGACATAAGAACTTGGTACAACTATGAACTATAAGAAACAAATTTAATCAGGAGAAACAGGTCCAACCATAAATCAGGTGAACCAAGCCTAACCACAAACAAAAAGAACCAGGCCCAACTAGGAGTTATTAAAATCTGGTAAAACTAGGAACCAGGAGAAGAAAGTCCAACCCTGAACTAGAAAATCAGAAACCAGGAGAAATGGCTATATCCAGGAACCAGGTGAACCAGGTCCAACCAAAATCAGAAATATCCAAGAACCAGTTCCAACCAAGAATATAATATAATAGAATAGAGTAGAATCCGATTTATTGCTAAGTAAGTTTTCACAAACAATGAATTTGTTTAGGTGTACTGGTGTGTGACTAAAAAGAAACAGGAATAAATATGATCATGATCTCTATTAAGAAAGTGCAGGAATTCAGAGTAAAGAGTTTATGCATTATTATAACATGCCATGTGAAATGATACACTGTTATGGATATGTGAATAATAGGTAAATAAATAAATGCACATCAGTATGATATGTGGTGTTTTTGAGGCGGATTGAGGCTGTCACTAGGAAATCTGGGTGTTGTTGATGAGGCCGGAAGAAACTGTTTTTATGTCATGAGGTTCTGGTCAGAGTAGACTTACCTGAAAGAAGCAGTCTTAATAGTTTATGTGCAGAATGATCAGCCATGGTTCTTCCTGGTTATCTCAGTGTCCAGGAATCATGTAGGTCCTGGAGAGATGGCACCTTCTCTGCAGAGTGGATGATATGATGAATTCTGCCCTTGTCCTTGACAACATACGAGATGGTGATGGAGGAGGTCAGAATGGACTCAAAGATGGCAGTGTAAAAGTTTACCATCAATGTCTTTGGTAGATTGAATTTCTTCAGCTGCTGCAGGAAGTACATCCTCTGCTGCACCTTCGTGGTCAGCGAGCTGATGTTCTGCTCCCACTTGAGGTCCTGTGTGATGATGGTACCCATAAACCTGAAGGATCCCACAATGCTGCAGAGCCACTCGGTAATGGAGGCAGGTGGAGCGGGGTTCTTTCTGAAATCCACAACTATCTCCACTGTATTAAGTGTGTTGAGTTCCAGGTTGGTTTGGTAGCACCACAACACCAAATGGACAATCTTGCTCCTGTAGGCTGACTCATTCCCATTAGGGATGAGCCCAATGAGGGTGGCGTCATCTGCAAACTTCAGGAGGTTGACTGACTGGTGACTGGAGGTCCAGCTATTTGTGTAAAGTGCAATGAGGAGGATGGCAAGACAGTGTCTGGTCCTGATGCTTTGTGGGGGTTCCGCCTCTTAAAAAGGTTTGTTAATGTCCCTCTCAAGTGTGGAGAGGGACGTTGTTGTAGTTTGAGGAGAGAAGGGTATCTCTAAGGCATCAGCCTGGCCCTCTGCTTGAGTGCTTGAGAGGTGTGAGTCAGAACGAGAAGAATCGGATATATCCAGGAACCAGAAAAACCAGGTCCAACCAAAAACCAGAAAATCAGATATATACAAGAACCAGGAGAAACAGCTCCAACCAAAAACCAGAAAAAAATCAGATATTTCCAGGAACAAGGTCCAACATGCAACCAGAAGAATCAGATAGATCTAGGAACCAGGATAATCAGGTCAAAGCAGGAACCAGGAGAATCAGATAGATCTAGGAACCAGGATAATCAGGTCAAAGCAGGAACCAGGAGAATCAGATAGATTTAGGAACCAGGATAATCAGGTCAAAGCAGGAACCAGGAGAATCAGATATATCCAGGAACCAGAATGACAAGACCAACTGTAAAATCACTTTACTTCAGTGATCTGATAATGGTGGCCTCTAGTTTTTAATGGAGTCATTGCAGGTTGTGGACATTACAGACTTAGCTAGCTATAAAAGATCAGCGATTATTAGCGCTGTGATTAAGCTAGATTGCTAGCTGGCTACTGATTGGACCTGAGACCATCTGCATGACTCTAGGCCCCACCCTCTATGCTCTCCACATACTTAGCCCAGGCTTTAAATAATGAAGATCTGTGCATGTTTGTAAGGTATGCGTGAAACGCTAAAACAAGAGAAGCAGAGAGAGACAGAGAGTGTTGGAAGATGTTAGCATGATGATAAAACATTCCGTTTCTTGTATATTCAATTACACAGAGACGCAAAACAAACAGCATGTTGCGCTGAGCATGATGGGTAACAAGAGTGACTCCGACAGTTGAGTTCAAACACTCTGATGTAAATTAGAGCAGCTCCGGAGGAAGCAGCGCTGCGTGTTGTTATACTAACAGTTTCTGAACAAGGTTCTGCTCTGCTTTAAAGTCAATCTATAAATCTTATGATAGCGAAATCCTGATTTGCTCTTCAGTTGGCAGGTTTTATTTAAATATACACACTATGTAGGGAACCTATAGAGCAGGGGTCACCAACCTTTTTGGAACTGAGAGCTATTTCTTGGGTACCAATTAATGTGAAGGGCTACTGGGTGGGGGTGGATGGAAAGCAGGACCCAAACGCAGACAGCTTAGTTATATAATCACTTTATTGATTATATTTATAATCACCCAATTGAGCAAAGTGGAGGCGACGGCCACAAGGAAAAAGTCCCTGAGAGTTATCAGGAAGAAACCTTGGGAGGACCGAGGCTCAGAAGAACCCATGCTCCTTGGTCTTAAGGTATATGCCTGATGAATTGGCAGCATTAATGAACCCAGAATCAGGCAAAGCAATTAAACCCCCGCAGAACCAGAGAAGGTAGGGCACGCAGGGCAACGCGGAGACATAAAGGACACATCGAACGCCACTAACCTGTTACTGCCCACGTGGGAAGAAGTGCGAAAAGCCCATCAGCATAAGGTTCTATATAGCGAAGAGTGTGTGAAAGCCATAACCATAATGGTGCCCGGTCTTCACTGAAAATTCCGTGTTTTATCCTCTTGAATCCAGGTGAACTTGATTAGCGAACAACAACATTGCACAATCATATGCATGCGCAAAGCATGGCAGCGATGGCAGCCCTATCTCCTGCAATTCCAAGTACTGCCTGTAGGGGGCCGTCAGTGACCATGACAATAGGAAACCGATAAATATCAATATGTACCACTTTATTTCTAATAAAGTGAGCTATTTTTAGAACAGTCCCGCAGGCGACTTTTAAGGTCCTTGGGGGCGACCTCGTTAAGACATTTCCACCGTTAAGACATTTCCCAATCAGAAGCCATGGGTGGATAAAACCATCCGTAAGGCTCTGAATGCTCCCATCGCTGCCTACAACGCAGGACTCATCAGTGAGAACATAGGGGAGTAGAAGACTGCGTCATACGGAGGGTGAAAAGTGGTGAAAGTGGCAAAACAGAGGTATGGCAGGAAACTAGAGTCACAGTTCAGCAGAGTGATGCTAGAAGACTGTGGCAGGGACTGAGCACAATAATGGACTACAGGAGCCCACCATGTGGACTGGGGAGTGCAGACTTATCTCTGGTGAACGAGCTGAACACCTTCTATGCTCACTTCGATACTGCAGCCGGCAGTGACATCCATGATGACACCGACACGGATAACAGAGAGGAGATCATCAGAGAACCAAGTCCACTCACCATCACAGAAAAGGATGTCAGACGGGTGTTTAAGAAGGCGAATACAAGGAAGGCATCAGGACCCAACGGAATCTGTGGTCGAGTCCTGAATGCCTGCGCAGATCAGCTAGCTCAGGTATTCCCAGACATCTTTAATCTGTCACTGACACAGGGGATCGTACCATCGTGCTTCAAGCAGTCCGTCATCATTTCTGTCCCAAATAAATCACAGCCTACCTGCCTCAACGACTACCGCCCAGTCGCCCCCACATCAGTCGTGATGAAGTGCTTTGAGAAGCTGGTGAGAGACTTCATCACATCTCCACTGCCTGACACTTTAGATCCACTCCATTTAGTATACCGTCCAAACCAGTCCACTGATGATGCCATCTCTCACCTCCTACACACATCACTTTCACATCTGGACGTTGGGAGGGGTGATTATGTTAAAATGCTGTTTGTGGATTACAGCTCAGCATTTAACACTATTATTCCCACCAAACTCACCACGAAGTTAGAAGATCAGGGTCTCCATCCTTACATCTGTGACTGGATCACCAACTTCCTGACAAATAGACCACAAGCAGTTCAGGTAGGCAAGCATGTCTCACCCTCCTCATCCTCAGCAATGGAGCCCCTCAGGGCTGTGTCCTAAGCCCTCTGCTGTACACGATGTACACCTACGACTGTGTGGTCACTTTCAGCTCTACAAGCATCATCAAGTTTGCTGACGACACAGTTGTGGTGGGCCTAATTACAGACAATGATGAGAAGGCCTACCTGGAGGAGATTAAAGTCCTGGAGAACTGGTGCCAGGATAATAATCTCCTCCTCAATGTCTGATTGTGGACTTCAGTAAGAGACATCAGAGGAACTATCATCCTGTCCACATCGACGAACGACAGAGGAAAGAGTGGAAAGTTTTAAATACCTTGGTATAAACATCTCGCAGGACTTGTCATGGGGTTGTCACATCAACACCATAGCAAAGAAAGCCCATCAGCGTCTATATCACCTCAGACGTCTAAGGGGCCGTCCATAATTATCATCATTTTCACAAGTGTACAAACCGCACGCTGGAGGGGAGGGGGTAAAGAAGCACTGTACGCTTTTTTTAAAATGAAAAAATGATTGTCATCATCACGCCTGATGTGGGAATTGAGTGCCATTTAAATGTACCTATATATGAAAGAACAAGAAACAGCTTTTTTTAAATTGAAATTTATGTTTTTATTTGGAACAATAGTGCACTCTAGATACACTTTATGGACACTACTTGCCCAGACAATGGTTCTAGGGAAATGGGCACAGATATCATCCACCTGTCATCATTTTTTTTTGGCTTGTACACTTAGGGGGGGGGGGGGGGGGGGGGCAGTACTCTTTCTACACTTGTGAAAATGATGATAATTATGGATGGCCCCTAAGGGACTTCAGACTGCCCTCCAAGGTACTACAAACCTTCTACTCCTGCACCATCAAGAGCATTCTCACAGGGAACATCACAACCTGGTTCGGGAACAGCACCAAGCAGGACAGGCAGGCACTCCAAAGAATGAGACGAGCCGCTGAGCAGATCACTAAGATGGAGTTTCCTGACCTGCAAACCATCTACCAGAAGTGGTGCTTGACCAAGGCCAGGAAGATTGTGAAAGAACTCAGTCATCCCAACAATGGACTGTTCTCTCTGTTACCATCGAGGAAGCGCTTCAGAACACTGAAGACCAACACAGAGAGAATGAATGGAGACAGGACACATTACAGAGACAGTGTCTCCAGCTATTTCAAGAACTAAATGTCAGGTGTCACGCCAGGCGTGGGTTTATTTACTACACAGACAATATATAGTAACACTACATAGTGACATTACACAGAGACACTACGTAGTGACACTACAGAGGGCCTTTAACAGACTTGCTGGGGCCCGGGACATGAAGGCTTCACATGCCCCCCCCCCCCAATTTTTTAGATTATTTTAGTAATAATTATAAATAAATAAACAATTAATAAAATATTAATTAAAATGATAATAATTATTATTAATAATAACTATTATCATCTTGTTATTAATTATTATAATTATCATTTAATTATAAATAAATAAGTAAACTATTAATTAAAATAATTATTTTGTTATTGATTATTATTATTATCATTTAATTATAAATAAATAATTATTTCTAATTTTTTTTAGTCCAGTTTTCTATCTGGGAACCGCCCCCTTCTCCTGGGCTCTCTCCTCTCTCTGTCCCTGTCAGTTCTCTCTGTCTCTTCACCTGTTCTTCTCTTCTGGACTGTTACAGTCAGGGATTAAGAGTTGGGTCTCTTCACCACAAACGTATTGGGTTTTAAACTTTACGGTGCTACAACGTTAGCGGTTGTTA
>JAVSBU010194007.1:0-12210 GCA_033118015.1 Loricariichthys derbyi
GATTAAATCTACTTCAGTTATTTTAAATGGGAGAAATTTGTTTGATATATGAGTTGACTGACTTACGAGCTCGGTTATAAAACGAATTTAACTCATATCTCAAGGTACCACTGTACATATATTCTACGGAACAAAACATGAATGTGTGGATTTTTTCGCGAATAACAAGTAGTTATGTTCCAGAGAAAATTCCGCGATTGGATTAATTTGCGATAGTGGAACCACGATTATGGGGATCCACTGTATATAGAGTCAGAGTGAAAACTTCAATTTCATAGTACAGAAGGGACAGCGCAGTGGCATGGTGGAAAAAACCTGGATTAAATCCCAAGTGGAGTGGCCTGGGTCTTTCAGCGTGGATTCTGTATGTCTTCCCAACATCTGCTTGGGCTTACTCTGGGTACTCCGTTTTTTTTTTTTTTCCATAGTCCAAAGAGCTGCATAATTATTTAAGTGTGTGTATATAAAAAAAATACTAGTTTTTATGTAAATCTTGTATTTTGACGTAACCCAATGTCTGTTACTAAAACAGCCTTGAGGCTGAAAACGATGTTAAATAAAGCAAACAAAATGCACAGAAAGAATTGCCGTTACTGAATCTCACCTTGGAAAGCAGTGAGCTGCAGACAGAACCCAACTATCAGAGATGAGTGTTCCTCCACACACATGTCCTGTAGAAGTCTGAGGAGAAATGGATTAAAAGAGCTGTTATTTAAATGCTGCTGTAATTGATTTTATGAACACTTGTGCTCTGGTGCCTTTACACCATGATCTCATTGAGCTTTGAATGCAGTGGTCTCTGTAATCAGTATAAAATTACACTATTATTCTCTGTATAAGCAGCAAAATACCATAGACATGCTATATACTAATACTTCAAAAGTGCCAAGTACTGAAAAAACACCTTTCCTAGTTAGTTTCTTTCCCAAATATTTCTCTATAGGAGTTAAATCTGCACTCTGACCACATCTGTGATAACTGCCATGGTGTATTTTCCACTGTGGGCATAAGAATCTACAGATGAATACATTTACTGTACTAAATAATGCAAATATGCATATTCTCTACCTTATTATATTCAATATTTTATTTATATGTACTCGTCTTATATGCTATAGGTTTATATACTTTATTTTATACTCATAATATTGTGTAATGTTTAGTTTATTATAGTCTATCCATAATTGTATTTTATTATACTTTCTTCTTCTGACTATTAATCTATTACTATAAATTTATTTATTTAGTAGCTTATTTTAATTTTACCTATATCTAGGTTGCCCAAGGAGGTTGGTCCTTCCAAGGCTTCTTACTAATACATAACATTTATAAAGATTTCCTTGCATTGGGCATAGACATTTGTAAAGCTGCTTTACAATGCTTCACTGTAAAACTTTATAGATCAGTTTGACTTCGACCAAAACATAAGTCTGATTGACTTCTCAAGCCAGCTCTTATCAGATATATTGTCTTGTTAGAGAAAAAACTTCTTAGTTGTGGGTGGCAAACGTTTCTGTAATATCTTGCAGTACATCAAAGCAGCTACTGATTTTTCACAATGAAGTAGCTCACCAGTACCAGCAACTGAAAAGGCTCCCCACAGCATGACACCTATTTCCATGTTTAATGGATGTATTGATACATTCACTGTTGTATTTCTCACAAGATCTTCAATTATGCTTCTCTGCATGATAAATGCCTTCTAAAGAAAAAAAAGAGTGAAGCTTTTGGCAGAATATGGAGAGTTGTCATTGAAGATTGTGTGAGAAATACAACAGTGAAAGCATTTCTACAACCATAAAATAAGGAAATGTGTGTCATGCTGTGAGGAGGCTTTTCAATTGCTGGTACTGGTGAGCTGCTTCACTGTTCAAAAAAATAAATAAGTAAAGATTTTTTTCAGTCGTTTTTCACTGTTGTAGATCTCTTCCTGTAGAAATCTGTCACAGCCCTAAAAGTAATGTAATTTACACTGGAACAATATTTTTTTAGCATTAATATGAGACAACACCGTATGCTATGTATTACTGTAAGTTTTATAACAGATCACAAATACTTGTTGCCAGTGATAATGATGTACAAATAAATCTATTTAGATAAACAGTCATTCTCTTGGAATTTTGTGCTGAACTGGTTAACATTTTTATTGCAAATAATTGCGGAAAGACTGGGACGTTGCACCTTACTGTCCTGTCATTACCTGTAGGTTAGAAAATGGAATAAGAAAGCATTGCACGAGAATAGAAACCACTAAACTGCAGGAGTCTTGCTTTATTTAAAGCTGCTAGCATAAAATAATTAAGACAAACAAGTAAAACCAGCAACATTTGAAATTGTAAAAACTGAATTGAAAATTCTGTACATTAAATTGTCTTACTTAACCATGAACAGACCAACATGAAAGCGCAGTCTGGCTTTTTCAAGAAGATAGTGATTTCTATATTTATATGGTATATTTTTGTTTGTATTTTATTCACCAAGAGCAGCTATAAAAATATACTGAAATTAATCTACTTTCAATACGCTTATACACAACCTTGCTTAAGCCAGAATTTATTCTGGTACGGAATACAATTGTTTTGTCTCTCTTTTTGTATAGATTCATTTCTGACAGTCTGTAGTCTTTACAATATGATACTTGGCACATGACGATCATAAAGTTTCATAACAAATTAAAATTTAAAACTATAATGGTTTTATATCAGTGATTTTTAAAAATTCATTTTAACTGAATATGCTCATAAATTATCACAAAAAATTACAAGTCCTTACTTTCTGTCACATTACACTGTGAAACTTAAAATAAACTTTTTTCAGCTGTAAGTACACATCATAACCCTCACAAAGTGAAAATAAAAAAATAACTAAATTATTAAAAATACATTAGTAAAACAGCTACTTTAAAGTAACCATTACAAACTTGTTTACGTACAACCATTCACCTTCCAGATCACATCTCACCCCAACTTTTCAATTGCAGTGAGTTTGATTACTTTAAATAAAAATAAAAAATATATCTTATTTAAAGATTAGGGTGGTAGTGCATGGTAATACAAATAACGCACCGTTTGGAAAGGGGTCACCAACGTGTACAGTATTATATGTGTAAGGAACATTTCGTTATGATATAGAAATTATTTATTAAACTCCTTGATAAATTCAGCTTGTGATGGATTTGTTGGAACATGTCCCCATTATAAATTAGGAAGTACCTGTAAATCGGGCAGATCACATTTCCATTCTGTTATTGTAGTTCATTCTTATTATTTTATGGCTTTAACCCAAAGTGTGCAAATAAAGCTGTAAAATTACTTTGAATGAGTTTTGACTTCAGGTTAGGTATATAAAGTCTCTATTTCAAAAGAGGTATAATAACTTACTATAGGCACCGTAGGGCCACAAGCTAAAAACCACTGGATGTTTTACAAGATTATCATATCATTAATGTGACAATGTAACACACCCGCAGCTACAGAAGAAAAGGAAGTAGCAGAGAGTTCTATACTGGGAACCTGAACATCATAGTCACGTCACAGTTGAAAGAAAACCTGTTTCTATATGCATCAGTGTACTAAAGATTACATACTAAAGGTGGTAACCAGGAGTGTTAAGGCTTAAATCTAAATACTTGGTGAATAAAGCAGAAAAACAGGTTAACAGCATAACATTATTACAATACCTGAATATCAACCTGCCATGGCCAGTGTCCCTCTTTTGCGTCATATCCTCCAACTATTCTGCTTTGTAGAGGTGGACGACCACATTCTGAAACACACATATGAACATCACAGTGCTGTTATTCATGTTCCTTGACTGTTCTTTGTTTTATTTATAAATGAAACACACCACAGCAAGATGCAAATGTTTAGGGTTTTCAATGTCTGTGGAGCCCCCATAAAATCTACTACGGCCCCAAGACAGACAAAGACAGGCACTACTGTTATTACTTTTTATTATGCATGTATAATTTATTATGATAGTGTAAACCAAGAAATATCAATAATTGCTGGAACATTCAGCCACTATCAGCGTCTTGTATTTTAACATTTTCAACATGCTGATAAACAAGACTTGTCTTTTTAATCTCTTATTTAACATTTTTAAAATGCTTAATGTTCTTCTTATTTCTTAAGATTTTAGTATTATTAATAATGGTGAAAACATTCATCTGTATTTAATTTGTAAACACACATTTGAACACAAATTACAACCACTAGCAAAAAATAATTTAATCACCACTCTTGAAGGATGTTTCTTAATTTTGTAGAAATAAATGATAGACATGCCACAAAACTACCATTCTTCTAAATTCCAACCTTCTGGCAATAAGAAATAATTAAAAATTAAATTTAATTGCTGTAGTCAGTCACAATTACTTTTTTTAGGTCAAGTAGAGAAAAAATACAGAATCACTTAATTCTGAGGAAAAACTTATGGAATTATAAGAAACACTGCACCATTAATGCTTTGTTGCAGCACCTCTGGCTTTTAATTAATGACAAACCGTATTCTTCATCAATCAGGCTCCAACTATCTCTTATTGCTATTGCCAGATCTGCTTTGCCAGCTGAAGGCTTGCTACTAACCATTTTCTTCAATTTTCAACTGGACTGAGATCTGGCCTATTTGCAGGCCATACCATTGACATAGGTCTTTCCTGAAGGAAAGTTTTCACCTTTTTTGCCCTATGGTAAGATGCATCATCACCATCAAAAATAAAAAGTCATCACCATACATCCATTCAACTGATGTAATAAGAGACGTGTCCAAAATTTCAATGTAGACTATCCCTTGTATTGATGATGTAATTACTACCTTTACCCGAGATGCAACTATGGAAATTTACGTTTTCTCTTTAGGCAAGTACGTTCATAAATTCAAATGGACTGACACCAAACAAAAGTTCCAGCATCATCATGTTGTCCAGTGCAGAGTCATGATTCATCACTGAAGATCACTTTCATCCAGTCACCCACAGTCCATGATTGCTTTTCTTTAGCCCACTGTAACCTTGTCCTTTTCTGTTTAGGTGGTAATGATGGCTTTCATTTAGCTCTTTTGTATGTAAATGTAAGACCATTTCTTAAAGTTTGGTCACAGACAGAGTCCACTTGTTTCTCGTTTGTTTTATTGTGCATTTTCTCTTTTCAGGACATGTTGACAAGTTCTTCATCTTGGGTCTTTGATGTATTCCTTGGTCTACCGTCATGCTTCCCTTTTACAACCTACTAATTTTGTTTGTTAAGGTCCAGATTTTTCCTTTTACAACCTTCTAATTTTGTTCTTGGTCCAGATCAGATGGACACAGCTGACTGGGAACAACAAACATCATTTGTGACATTCCGTGATTTACCTTCTTGAGTTTTATAATCCTCTCTTTGGTTTCAAATGACGTCTCTCGTGTTGCAGCCATGACTCATGTAAATCCACTTTGTGCATAGTGCTCCAAGGTGTCCACTCTTTTTAAACTGAAGAATAATTAGCTAATTTAATTTCCTGCAGGTCTTTGTTTTAGAACTTCAAATTGCAGTGTGATTCCATAATTTTTTCCTCAGAATTAAGGGAGTCCATATTCTTTCCTCTACTTGAGTTAAAAAAAGCAATTGTGACTGACCACAACAATTATATTTCTTTCATTTTTTTTTTATTTCTTAATGCCAGAAGTTTGGATTTAAAAAAAAAAGTTTTTGTGGCGTGTATGTGATTTATTTATTTTTTTAAAAATTAAACATTTGACAGAAAATCCTCAAATTGATGATTCCATCATTTTTGCCAGGGGATGTAGATATGATTTTATAAACACTTGCTCAGCCCTTCTTCAGTGGGAACAATGATTTTGGTGGCTGATGAGGGGATGTACTGCAGACAGAAACAAGTGTAACTCATCCTCCACCTGTGGTCTTGAGCAGTACTTACTTTTAATCATGGTTAATATGGAAAGTCCACTCATAGAGGTGGGTGGAGATGAGCATTTTTATAGCCTTTCTATACGGCTGCAATAGTGCAAGCTGCATTTTAGTGGCTAGCAATGATTAAATAATATTCTGTATTCTGCAGCCGACATAAGCAAAGCTTCATGCCATTTAGTCATCCTAAACTGTTTACAAGAGGTTAGTAACATATTGCAGAAAACCAGTTCGACAAAGCTGGAAAAACATGAAGTAACTTGTTAAAGATAGGATTGATTACTAACAAACTCGTTTACAATCTAATGTGAAGGTGAGGCTCAAAGTAAGGGCTTTAGGATGTTATGCACCGCAAGCCAAACATCACACTACCATGTTCACTACCAATGTCAAATGAGCAAATAATCCTTTTTATCATTACAAATTATGTAGACAAAACGTGTTGGTTGATTACGTGTTCTCTACATATCATTTACGAGGCAAAAATTCACTGCAATCAGAGTCTCTAGACCGGTATTAAAACTATAAAATTAGCAGTTAAATCTGTGCATCTAATTCATCTCAAAGAAAAAAGCATAGTAAACCCTATCTTTAAACATTCATTTGGAAGAAATTACAAGTGACTCTCACAACTATGGCTCTGGGAAGCTTCTGTCTTGATTTGATTAACAAACTGGTGTGATTTTGTGCACAAAAATGGTCCGTCATTAATTTAAGATATGATCAGTCTACTGTGAATCAGCTTGACACTTTAGTTCCCTCAGTCCTGTCCTATACTGACCAAACTACGGATTTTAAATAGACATTACCACAGTCAGTCTTTTCATGTTACTGCAATTTCAACACAAGGATATTGTCACAGGAAAACCATTCAGACAACACATAAATGTGTCAGCGATACCACTGAAAATAAGCAGAACCCTCATCTACACAGCATCTCTAATGCCAGTGTATCTGAAGCCTAAACTGTCACACAGTGGTGGTTGAAAGTTTATGAAACTATTTCTGCATAAATAACATCAAACAACAATACAAATAACCTAAAACAATATCATATTTTCACACAAGTCCTAAAAGTATAGGTAAAGAGAACCTAGTTAAACAAATGAGACAAACATATTGTAATTGGTCATTTATTTATTGAGGAAAGTGATCCAATATTACATTAGTGAGTGGAAAAAGTATGTGAACCTTTGCTTTCACTATCTGGTGTGATACCATGATACTACCACCTCCATGTTTCACAGATGGGATAAAGTTCTTATGCTGGAATGCAGCATTTTCCTTTCTACAAACATAACACTCTCCTTTTAAATCAAAAAGTTATATTTTGGTCTCAACGGTGCACAAAACATTCTTCCAATAACCTAATGGCTTTTCCATGTAATGTTTAACACACAACAGATGAGCAGCAATGTTCTTTTTGGAGAGCAGTGGCTTTATCCTTGCAATACTGCCATACACACCATTGCTATTCAGTGTTCTTCTGATGGAAGACTAATGAACATTAACATTAGCCAATTGAGAGAGGCCTTCAGTTGCTCAGAAGTTACCCTGGGGTCCTTTGGGACCTCGCCAACTATTACAGGCGGATTACTCTTACTATTACTATTGGAGTGATCTTTGTTTGTTGCCAAATCCTGGCGAGGATAACAATGGTCTTGAATTTCCTGCAACCTTTTCCAGCCTGATGAGCATCAACAACTCTGAAGTTCTCAGAAATCTTCTTTGTTCATGCCATAATGCACTACCACAAACATGTTGTGAACAGCAGACTTTGATAGATCCCTATTCGTTTAATAAAACAGGGTGCCCACTCACACCTGATTGAAAACAGCTGACTAATTTCACTTGAAAATTAACTGCTAATCCTAGAGGTTTACATACTTTTGCCACTCACTAATATGTAATATTGGATCATTTTCCTCAAGAAATAAATGATGAAGTATAATATCTGTCTCACTTGTTTAACAAGATATGCTATCTACTTTTAGAACTTGTGTGAAAGCATAAATGTGACCTAAATCATCCTCAGGTTATGTTCACACATACGCGGTTGCAGCCGTGTTAAACGAGATAAGCCTTTTCTGGCTTTACCTGCAAAAATCCCGCAGAAATATAGACAATTCTAAGGGTTTAGAAACTTTCAAGCACCACTGTACACATGTAAACCTTTTTTTATTTATTGAAATTCACAATCATTATAAAATAATGCAACCCATTTTCCACACATCGAAAGAGACATTCAATGCACTGTACCAAATATTCTCAATCTATAAATGCTGTCGCACACCCTGCAGGTATTTATAGCCCAAATCATCCTCATGAAGGAGCCTGAAGTTACTACCACCTTAAAACACAAAGGTGACTAATAGTTTGTCCGGGGAGCTTAGTTATATGTTAGAGAGAATATGCAGGTAATGGGAGGGATAAACAAATGAGTACTACTTACAATAGAACAGGAGCATTCACCGCTTGTCATAAATAAAAGTTATCCACAGAACCACAAGTTACTTTTACAAAAAAAGTTTCAATAAACACATCAACCAAGTTAGTCTCTAGTCAAAACATGAGCTAACAAGCAAGAGTGCAAAGAACTAGTAAGGTAATAAACTTTTGTGGGGTAAAATAATTGTGTTAGAATCTATTCAACTTTATTAGAATAATAATTTGAAATAAGCATGTGTCCCAAGCCAGCATTGCGACAGTGCCGTAAAACATTGATGCATTCACATCACTTAATTTCGCCACCTGATCCACGTAATGAAAAGTACAAATTGGGCAGGGGAAGGAGATGGTGTAATCACACTGTTATGCTGACTGGCCAGCTAACAAGCTGTACCCATAGCTTTCTATGCAGAGCTCCATAGGACTTATGACAAAGAATAGCATGTAGAATTTGCTGCCTATTGAGGCATTACAGATGAAACGGTATACTATAGTACTAGTTTTAAGCACCAGTGCTTGTGTGTAAATGTATACACGAATCATGGAGGTCCCACTGAGAGTGTCAGACAATGCTAAAGTATGTGTAAACATGGTTCGGTCAATAATTCTGAAATACATATATATCAATGATTCAAAAAAAGGTAAAGGAACAAAGATAATGTTGCTTGCAATTTAAATGGTAATTATACTAAAGAAACTAAGGTCAAATGTAATATTAAAAAAAAAACACCTGAAATTCAGAGTGAGTGATAGAGCAACTTCTTTATCAAAGCTGTATAATATTTGGTTAACATCTAAAATGGTGAGTATATTTCTCATTAAAGTTCCTCATCCTTATGAAAAGGATGATTATCAAACAAAAGTCTGTCTTTTTTTGGGGGACATCAATACGGACTTCTCTGATGCCTGTGTAAATTCTTGAGAATTTGGTCAATAATAAAAAATGAACTCTCAGAACACAGATACAAAATATTGGGGCTTGATTCAAGTGCAATTTCAATTTACTTCACACCGATTTCTGCATGGTCGATAAGCATGATAGTGAAAAGCATGTTTACTCAATTTGATAAGAACAATAAAAGCATTCTTTCAAGAGCTGACCAACACACAAAGTTGACGATTAACTCACCTTGTGCATTACTTGTCCAGAGACCTTCGTGAAACCATGAAAAAAAGAGAAAAACAATCTTTACACACCTCATCACAATCTGTTTGCTTAAATAAATTTAAAAAAATGACAAATTCTTTGAGCACTGAGATGCAAGGAGCAAATACATCAGAAAAGAAATTCAGCTAATTTAGTTATTGACAAGTTATGATATTATTAGTACATGAACATCATACCCTCAAATGTGTCAACTAATTTCTATGTTTACTAATACTCTGAATTTAATTTTACTTTTTCATGGTTGATTTGTATTTGTTAATCAACACCTTACCCACAAAGTAAAACTTTTTTTTATTTATTGACATAACATACTTCACATGCATATATTTACATACATTTCTACAACAAAGCATCGTCTGAAAGCAGATTTTAAACTATCGAGGACCACAAGCCCAAATGAGCACGGTTACAGTGACAAGAAAAACTGCAAAACTGTATTTTGTGTTTTGTTTTGTTTGTATGTATGAATTCTATTCCTCCAATGTGAAACTGACAAATCAGGAAGCAAGTATGCTTACTCTTTCTGAAGCATTATAGATTTAATGGGGATCAAGCTGCTAGACTGATGCCCAGCCTTTCCACCTTTTGCATTTGGGTGGGCAATCAGTCTCAGACATACAGACAGTTTACAGTGACGCAAGTGCACACAGATTGGACATGCAAACTCCACACGGGCAGAGTCCTTGGTACGGATCAAACCGGGGATCTCTAGAGCCGTCAGGTGACTGTGCCAATCAGTGTGCAGCCCAAAAGTGTTATTATAGGTAAATTAACAGCCTAGATGTTATATTTATCAAATAAACAAAAATGACCTAAATAATACATTTACTATAATATCTTATATACTGAAAAAGTACTGATATATTACACACACATTTATATAAAATGAAGTACTGGCTAGACTCAGTGAGAGAGAATATATTACCATGGGTATTGGGGAATATAAAACCATGGCATGCAATATTACAGAAATATGATACCTTAAACTAGAAGAACAATTAGAAAAAATTAGAGAGTAAGAACTACCAATGCTAGTTCTAGACCCATTGAAAAAGGGGGTGGTTAGGTTAGAAGGGCCACTTACTTTCTTTAAGATTAAAACAATCAATGTTAGGTATAATAGAACATTTTGTTTATGGTGGGTCAGGAAAATGGGGCAGACTTCCTGTCACAGGTGGACCCTGTGGGGCTGTGGTAGCCTAGTGGACTATACAAGGTCTAGGGTCCAAATCCCAGCTCTGCCACTGTTGGGTCCCTGATCAAGACCCTCAAAGCACAATGGTTTGTATTGTAAATCTGTATCAATTGTAATGCTAAATGCCATAAATGTAAATGAGAGACAATTCTCACCTCCTTCAGTATAAACAGACTTGGCGCCTTTAGCTTATAAGCATTTTTAAAGACTGAATATAAACCAGAACATTAGCAATAAATAGTTATGCTTGTTGCTCTAGCAATTGGTTGTGATTAAGAAACAAAAAAAATCAATGTATTTATTTATTTTTTTTCCCTTACACAGTTTCATTCTGACTATAAACAATAAACACATGCTGTAGTTCCTTTCTATTAACTTAATTATTTCAATAATCTACGTATTTTCTTAAATTGAATATTATTAGAGGCCCAATGCTAGCATAAATGATGGAGGAAACAAACAAATGAAGTTATTACCAGCAATACTCACCCAACAGTAAAAGCGTCCAATGAGCACTAGAAAGTTTCATCTTACGATTCGGTGCTTAAAAACCAAACCCTGAGTTCCAGGAGACTAGAATGAATTCCTAACTAAAGAAAGAAAACCTGATAAAAACAGACAACAGAAACCCCGAGTCAAGTTTCGTTCAGAGATAAGTTGAAATAGACGAAACTAGTTTCTACCGGGAGTTTAAAAAAACCCTGTCAAATCTCAACTAGCTTCTCTCACCTTGTTTAAGCTCGCTACTCTCTCTGTGACAAAACGACTTCTGCGCCCTACATAAGTGCACTTGATGAGAGGTACTGAGCCGTTTGGGATGAGCCCAGGCTCAGATTCCTTAATCACCTCGCTCAGTCCCCGCCCACAGGTCTCACCTTGCCTTCAATGAAACCTGCTTATTTTGTTGACTGTTTAGGAAAGTGGTGTAATAACTTTTCTGATAGAACTGAATATCATTCTACCCGAAACTGTATTACTGATGCCAATGTTAAAGTCTTATACCCAAATATCTAATCAGCCAATCAATCAAGCATTTAGGCATATAGATAAGGTGTGTCAAAATGGGGAAGGAAATTGATTTGTGTTTTAAACATTTATAGATTTTAAACAAGCTGGTCTGAATATTTCAAAAACTGTTGCTCTGTACTGGGATTTTAACATGCAGCCATCTTAATGGTTTACAGACAATGGTCAGAAAATCGAGTGAGCTCTCCTCTAGGCAAAAATGCCTTGTTGATAGCAGAGGTCAGATGAGAATGTCCAGACAGGTTCAAGCTGATTGAAAGGAAACAGTAACTCACCTAACCACTGTTACAACCGAGCTTTGCAGAAGAGGATCTCTGAATGCACAACACATCGAACCATGAAGCAGATGGGCTACAGCAGTAGAATACCACACTGAGTACCACTGTCACATAAGATAGGGTGACCAGACGTCCTCTTTTACCCGGACATGTCCTCTTTTTGAGACTTAAAAAAATGTCCGGGGGGAA
>JAVSBU010194326.1:0-19609 GCA_033118015.1 Loricariichthys derbyi
GAAATTCCCCCCAGACATTTTTTTAAGTCTCAAAAAGAGGACATGTCCGGGTAAAAGAGGACGTCTGGTCACCCTAACACACACTCACACACTAAGGGCACTTTGGAAACACCAATTAACCTAACACACGTCTTTGGAATTTGGACATGGGGAGAACATGCAAAGCCCGCACAGGTGGAGACCAGGGCAGAGATCGAACAGGGAATCTCAGAGCTGTCGCCCTGAGCGAAAACATTCCGTTTTTATTTCCAAAGAATCTTCTTGTTCTTCTTTTGGCTTTTCCCAAAGAATGAGAATTCAAATTAGTGCAGGAAAAGTTTAGTTGTATCACCGACTGTTAAGTAGGGTGAAGGATCTGTGATGCTGTGGCTGTTTTTCCCTGCTTGGGAAGTTTCTTAGGTGCATGCTATCCCGAAATCCATTGAGTCTCAACTCTGTGAGGTTTAGTCCCAGACCGATGGGCCTCGGCTCCTCCTCCTTCTTCTCCTCCTTCTTCTACTCCTCCTCTTCCTCCTCCTCCGCCTCCCTGCAGATCGATCAACTCCAGCGGAACACTCGATTACTCAGGCCTGAGCTGGATGGAGAATAGAATCAGAGTCGGATGCAATGGCGCTTTTCAACCCCGATTTGTAATCTGTGAGACCGTTTCAGACACAAGGTCGGGCCGCTACGGGAAACATGTTGTCCTCTTTCCTCTGATCAACTCGGCAGTAGGACTAAATGCGAGCGGATTTGCGAGCACCGAGCAGGATTGTGAATAAAAAGCGAGGGCGGCCATTCAGCAGAAGGTAAAACATGAAAGGAGAAAAGGATCAAAGGCAAGGAATTGATACAATGTAAACATTAAGGGCGGCCTTTGATGTTTAAACTCCTGTTTCTGAGCTGGATCATGATGGTTCTTGACCGGGATCAGAAGTGGTTTGGGTTGGGGTTCAGTGCTTTGAGGATTTTGGTGTAAAGAAGTCAAATCTGTGTTTGGCAGAACTGTGATTCAGTTTCTTCTGAATGCTGCTTTTTGGTTTGTCTGCAGGTTCTCGTTAAAGCTTTGTGCAGGAGTCTGGGTGTCTTTTAAAACAAACTTATAAGACCTGGTTGCATTGCTCCTGTATGTGTTTTAACAGCTATAAATCTCTTTCCAGGTCACGTGCCTATCTCTTAACGTTTCTAAGTTATTTCCTGACATGATTCGTCCTGATGTTGTGCAATAGAATATACAATATTTATGTTTAGGGTGAGATAGTAATACATTTCCTGCAAAATTTTACTGATCAGCATTGTCTGATTATTCATTATGAAGGCTCCCTAAATGATGTGTAAATGTAATAGTATAAAAATACTGTCTGGATGCTTTTTGCACAACACAAGACTACAGGAGCCATGTAGTGCCTATAGAAGGTGGAGAAATATTAACCATGCCAATTAATGTATATGTATAATAAGATAAAGCCTGATTGCACCCAGAAATGCACCGTCTCTTATGTTTTGTCCTTTTAACAGCTCTGATGTTTGTCTCTAACAGCTTTAAGCCCAGTTTGGCTGTGTCATCCTCTCTCAACCTCCTATTGCACTGGAAAGTCCCTTATAAGCCCTGTGGGTGTCAACGTCTTTGTTCGCTGGTATTAAGGTTCCACATTGTTTTCACATAAAAACTGATCCCAGACAGAGAATCCCATGATGTTCGTGCCTTTAAAAGCTATAAGACCCTGTTTTAGGAGTCAGTGCTGTGTCATTGTGTCTGTGCCCCATGTAGGATGTGTAGTGCCCTTTTTAGGGTGGAGACGCCTCTTATTTCGTTCCCTATGTAGCATGGGACCAATGTTAGATCTTGAGTAATGTCCCTGAGAGATATACTAATTATTTATTAATTATAGAACAGTCTTATACTGTGTGTGTGGACTTTCTTTTACTGGCATCGTCACAATACTTGATGTACACAATCATGATTTGATAATGTCTCATGTGGTGTATGTCCCTGAGAGATACAGGGCTATTTCAGTATCCTAAATCTGTCTCAATGTGAAAGCCTGTATTTTAGATCCCATTCAACCTCGTTGTTAGCGGGGTTTGTGCTGTCTCGTGTTTTTGTGCCCAGCATTGCACATAGTGCAGTACGGCCAAAACATTATGAACAGTGATATTTACAAAGGTACAGAGTATGACATGAGTGTCTGGACTCTGTTCACTGGCTTGTCTTCCCCAGGTAAACAGTGCCCACATTCCCAACTGTCCATGTGATGGAAAAGAAAACAAGACTCATTGGACCAGGCAACCTTCCATTGCTCCAGGGTTCTGTTCATATGGCTATTTTTACATTCGATGTTGGATCGGGTGTGTGCTAACCAGCATTATACATTTCTCTGGCTTGTACCCCAGTAGCCCTTCATGAGCCAGTTCGTCCAGTTCTGCAAATGTTCTTGCATATTTACAAATTCATAGAGTTCTGGCTCTTGCTGCAAACTTCTAAAGCTAATTCACTACACATGGAGGAGAAACCTGTAGATTGTTGATGTTAATATTAGGTTCTTGCAAGATCATGTTCTTCTTTTAATCCTGCATTGATCGGTAAGGCTAAATGCCTCATGCTTTGTTTGGCTTTTCTTTGAATCCTAGCCCGGTGCTCCAGCATGTAGACGCCTCCTCCTGTAGTCTTCGCCAATGAAAATGGAGGAGACGGCCCTGTCCGGCATGGACAACAGCAAGCTGGAGGTGGGTGGTGCCCCCTTTTACTGATTCACACCAATGTGTGTTTGATAGCCATTTTTTCAGCCCCTCTGATTCCATCACTGTGCATTTTAAATGTAGTTCTATCATTTCTTCCTCACTGCTCTGTTTTGTGTCTGTAATATTCACGCCAACTTAAGATCTTATTTGTTTTATTCTTTGCATTTAGGGCATTGCTCAGGAGATCCTCTCCGACCTGGTGGAGGACGCGTGTTTGGGACTCTGCTTTGAAGTTCATCGAGCTGTGAAGCAGGGCTACTTCTTTCTGGATGACACCGACCAGGAGAGCACCAAGGACTTCGGTACAAACCGTTAAACCTCTAAAACCTACGATAGGAGGGAATCGTCCGGAATAATTATAAGAGAAGCAAAATGTTAACAACATTATAACTAGTGCTTTAAATCCGGTGGTAAACTGTTGTAACAGAAGATGTATGAAGTCATGCATGCGTTGCAGAAATCGTGGACCAGCCCGGTGTGGACATCTTCGGCCAGGTGTACAACCAGTGGAAGAACAAGGAGTGCGTGTGTCCCAACTGCAGTCGAAGCATCGCCGCCTCGCGCTTCGCCCCTCACCTGGAGAAGTGCCTGGGTATGGGGCGCAACAGCAGCCGAATCGCCAACCGCAGGTGCAGCCGAAATCCAAAACCCAACCGTTATTCACAAGGATAAGGTCTTATGCTAAGAAACATTTTTAAAGGTTTCTCAACATTGATCTGTATGTGTATTCAGCATGTGCTTCATCCAACTTATGAATATTTATCTAATTAATAGCCTGATGGTACAGGATTAAGCTGTTAGTCCCTCTGTGATGATTAGGTAAGAATTTTAGGGGGTGTAGCAGTGAAGGTTTCTTTTCTCCACACACAGAATAGCAAGTGGCAACAACAACAACAATAACAACACGACGAACAAATCCGAGAGCGATCAGGAGGACAACGACGATGTGAATGATAACGACTGGTCATACGGCGCAGAGAAGAAAGGTGTCCTCCTCTAATTCCTGTTTAAACACACCCTTTAACCTCAGACGCCACTGAGTTGAGAAACTAGTACAAAGCCAAGTCACAAGAAAAGCTACAGGGTTAAATATAATTTTCTGAGTGTGTACACAGATGAGCCAAACCCATTAATTATGGACTAATGTTTAATTATAACAGCTCTGGAAAAATTCAGACAGAGAGCGATTTATTTACAGGGGATTTAGGAATATTTAAATTGGGTATAAATGCAATATTCAGGTACCTGATGCTTTTCTTTTGTATTTCAGCCAAGAAGAGAAAGGCAGATAAGGTACGTTTTCTATTCTTTAAACTGTCCTGGTTTATTGGTACGTTTGCTTTGAAAGTCGTTCCATCCTGAGCCATCATTTAGGTTTGGATTCTTATTTTTGCTAAAGATAAAGTTTTGATTCTTTAGCATCGTTCAAACACATTTTCTCTGCGCAAAACAAAAGTATGTGAAACGTTTGTTTTTTCATTCACAGAATCCAAATTCACCAAGAAGATCCAAATCATTAAAACATAAAAATGGTGAGTATGTTGATTTGTTACTGTGTACAGTGGAATTCAGTTTGGGACGCAGCCCGTTTTGATCCCATTTGAGGCGATATTGGATGGGAACAGTTCCCACCGTCCTTAAAAACAAAACTCTTATGGTCCTTTTACATTGACTATCCCTGGTCATCACGTGTTTGAAAGCAAGAGCCCGTTTTACACCGGGTCAGGGTCATGTGGAGGTCCAGAGCCTATTGTGGGGGCCCAGAATTCATTGGATGCAGCCAAAAATGCTTCCTGTATGAGGTTCCAGTAACGTAACCGCAGCGTTTTGTTCATTTCGTAAATGAAGTTACACAAACCTCAATATGACACATCTGCAAAAAACACACTGAAAAAATGAAAGTTAAAACGTGTGCAAAAATCGAGGCTCCTATTGCTACTAAGGGTTCAAATCTCAGCAGGGGTTTCCAGCCAGATTTGGCTCCACAGTGCTAAAGACAGGATTTCCTGTGTCTGAAGGAGAGGCACTAGAATCCCCCATGACCCTGACCAGAGAAACCACTGAGTAAACTGGCACAAACCAGCTTGAGGAATAACATGGCTAATTAGACTTAAGTACTTTTTGATACCATTAAAGTAACGATTAGACATTTGATTGAAATGTTTCGGAATTTTCCTTAAAAGCCAAAGATGTGTCTTCGTCCTTCAGCTTCGATGGATCATAAGCAGCGCCCCGAGTGAAGGCCGCGTCGCTAAGAGACTGGTTTCCATGGCGATGCCTCAGAGAGCTGCCCACGATGCCGATGGTTCACCCCAAGAGATGATGGATGGAGATGTGTGGTGGTAGCGACAGGAGATGGTTCAGTTTACACAAGTGTTTCTTTTTTCCTCATGATGGACTGATATTTTTATATTCCTGGAATATTTGCACATTAATCTTACATGTCTTACAGATTTTTTTTTTTTTTTCTTGTCTTTGGATGATGTAGCCCCCCACCCCTCACCCCCACCCCCAAAAAAAAGGACCATGGGAGGGTTCGGATGTCAGAGTTAGAGCCACAGAGCATCGATTTTAATTTTATTCTCCTGCGTGAATGTTTGAGGTTTGTTTTTGCAAACTGTAGAGAAGTTAAAGTTGAACTTTATGCTGCTTATTTACCATTTTTGTAAGGTTTTATGACGATCTCTGTGCGGAATCAAAATGGTGCATAAAAAAACTGTACTACACCTCACGCTTTGACCTCGAGTCATTCTGATCACGTTTATTAGCCTAAAAAGGACTTAAAACTTGAAAAACGTACACATTGCTCTTAGGAGAACGGTTGAATTTTTGAGTTTCTCCACTTTTGTTGTTTTTTTTTTTTTTCATCTCTATGTACTAGATGTTTACAGTGTTAAAGAGTAATGTGTCTTCACTGTGTTGTAACTGTACATATGTATGACTAGGTGGGAAAAATGCTGCTACGCTGGCCATGAGCCACATGCTTACAGGTATGTCACACACCTAATAAATGATTTGAATCGACTGAATCTTGTTTCAGCAGTGATTGGTTTGTCAGATGTTCTTCCTCAAGCCAGAGGGTTAAAGGCCTTAAGCAGAATGTTCTTGCTCTGTATCTGGTGTGTTCTATTTTTTTTATTGTTTTGTCTGGTCAGGATGACCTATAACCACATTAATCATGCCCGATCCAACCAGAAGGCATCGCCGGGGCTCAAACCTGTGGCAGTAGGCTCACAAATTACACAAGCACCTGGAACTGTTCAAGTTTCCTACAGACTACATGGAAATATTTCTCAATGGAAACAGGTTCTTGAAACATATAAGACAAAATCCCTATATTTCAAACACTCCCTACTGTTAAGAAGGTGGAGGACATGTGACAATACTGTTGTTCTTCCAAAGGTCCTGAAATTAATGAAGTTCCAAGACATTTTTAAATCTCCCAATCCAAACAAATGGCACAATGAGCAAAGTTAAGGTTTCTGCTTGAGGCTCTTTCCATCAACAAAAGCTCTGGTGGTGCGTCAGGGTTTTTAATGAGCTCCTATAAAACAAACCTTTTGCAAATCTAAATAACGGAGTTAAGATTGTGTGAGTTGTATAGAAGCTGTTCTTTTAAGACATAGCAGTTTATATGAATATTGGTGATACCCAAAGCTAGGAATAGCAGCTTTGGTGGCTCATTTGTAAGCACCAGCTTAAAAGAAACAACAGTTCATCAGCATTTACACCCTGCAAAAGCTGGACATCCACATGAGGCTAGAGAATTAGGGTTCAGACCCTCCTCTATCACCCTGACCGGGGTAAATCGGGTGGCACAGTGGTCTAATATGCTCGCACTCCACAGCAGGCACTCAGGTTCAAGTCTCAATTCACTTTCACCCAGGTTGGTCATCACATGGACTCGGACTGTTAACCGGCTCTTGGGCAAGGCCTACAGTTGCTTGTCGTTTGTGTCAGTGGTAAGTGTGTTTAGCCTACATTTTTGTGTTGTTTTATTACGCTCAGAAAACGTTATTAAAAGGTTTCACACACTATAAACGCTCCACGTGAGTCAACTTATTGAATCGTGAGAATCGACTCGTTAAAGTGAACCGTGAGGCGGGATGACCACGCCCCCCTCAGCTCGCACTCAGAACCAACCATTATATCTGAGAGAGGGGGTGGCCCCCTGACAAGACACTTCATGGAGGGAAGAGATGAGCCGTGTGTGTACGGCAGCCTGCTCAAAATACGAGGGGAAACTATATAAACGGGACTTAAAAGTGGATAGCGAGGATACAGTTTGTTTTTTACCGTGAAGTCTTGCTGGAATGGCGTCCAGAGCGGCGTTCCCCGTGCCTCCGGGCGCCCCGGTGATGAATCCCGGGATGAACTCTCCCGGCCACCCGCGGATGGCAGCGATGAACCCGGCCTACAGAGCCATGCCCAGCCCGGCCAACCAGTATCCCGTAAATTCCTTCTTTTTTTCGATTATAGCGCAACAGCTTTTGGTCAACATTTGCCTTTACTATCGCGCTCATTTTTATTTTTTCAAATCTCGCCTTTCGTTTACTATCTAAGTTAGTATTCGGCTGTTAACTTCCGCATTTAAGCGAAACCCTCAGGGTGAATTTCAAACTGCTTTCTAGTCCCTACACATGCGCATTATGTAGCCTTTCTAGTAAGGGTTTAAGCACCCCATCTAGTCCACTCCATTTCCGAAAGTGAGCTATTTGGGTTGTAGCTTTACTTTAGAGTAACGTCTATTGTGGCGCTAAATGAGTGAGCTTCTGTGCCAAACCATGTTATTACGTCTTATTGTGTGTATGTTTACGGAAAGAATAAGCGGTATTTAAGCGGCCCGTCCTGTTTTTTGGCACCGTGTCACAAGTGTTGCGTTATGGTGAGTTACGGCTGGGTCACGTGCTTCGAAAACTGTTTAGAAGCGACACAAGAAGCAACAAAGGTTTTATAAAATTGCTTAAATCTGCCGTAAATGATTAGAGCTGGAAGAAATTGTTGTGTGTGTGATTTGTTGTGTGGCTCTCGCAATGTAAAGAAAGAAACGGATCCACCTGATGCGCGCTCACGATTTTATTTATAGTGTGCAAAAATTAACGTTATCAATCTGACAGCTCCTGTTCTGGCCTCTGATTGGCTGAGCCGCTTTTGTTAGAAAGTAGTTCGGCACGTACACCTATGACCGCCTCACATTCGATGTATTAATGCGTAAAACCTTTAAGCTTTTGTTGTTCTAAGGGTAAATTTAAATTTATACATGTAGAAGTGGATGTCTACTAAATGAGTAATGTATTAAAATTAATAACGGAGTAATAGAAGTATTAAAAAATAAAAAGGGTCAGTTTTGACCCGTTTCCATTAAAATAAACTCCTAAAACTTCTGTGGTTTCCAAAACAGACTGAAAAAGGCAAGAACATGTTTGAATCAAATACACTTGACTGCCATATCAACACTAGGCAGTCATCTGTCTTGTTATTATTCGCTTGTTTCGCCCTGGGCACTATCTGTGTGGAGTTTGTATGTTCTCCCCATGTCCGTGTGGGTTTCCTCCAACATTCCAGAAACATGCATGTTAGGTTAATTGGTGTTTCCAAAGTGTCCTTAGTGTGTGAGTGGATGCACCCTATCGGTGTCCTGTTTGGGGATGTTCCTGCCTTGCGCCCTGTGTCACCGGCTCACCCCCAACCCTGACCAGGATAAAGCGAATAAGACAATGAATGAATTACCAAGTTTTATGTTGTGCACCTCGTTCACACGGTCATTTACTGATGTGTTCATACGCAGCGCCCTGTTATTCCACCCGGCCGGAACATGCCCATGGGCGGGATGGGCTCGATGGGCTCCCCAATGCCAGGACCGTCTTATGGTGGCACCATGCCTGTACGTCCTGGCATGCCCCAGACCCCCATGGACCCAGCACGTAAGAGACTCTTACAGCAACAACAGGCAGGAGGGATGATGGGACCTCGCAGAGGGTGAGTGTCAGGACAAAACTAAACATGACTTAACGCTCTAGTGTTTGTGGTTTTGATTAAGTCATACTCTGTTGCTGTGTTATTAAAGTTTTGTAACGCGACCTTGGGTGCAATGCTGCTACGTTATAAACAAGAGAGTTTGGTTCTTCTTGTGTTTTGTTTAGGCTTTGTTGTCTGCTTGTTTAGAGATGTTTATCTTATGAGTTGCCTGAAATAACTGACTAAGAGTCTGCTTATGGTTTCAGGGTTAAAAGACGGAAGATGGCTGACAAAGTCCTTCCTCAGAGGGTGAATTCTTGGCTTTGTCTTTAGTCAGATGTTTACTCTGTGTTATGTGCTGGGTTGCCTAACCATTTTGGTGCTCCATAGATCCGAGACCTGGTTCCAGAGTCTCAGGCTTACATGGATCTTCTGGCTTTTGAGAGGAAGCTAGACCAGACCATCGCTCGGAAGCGCATGGAGATCCAAGAGGCCATCAAAAAACCCATTACGGTACGGTTTGGTGTTTAGAGAAAAATGGGGAGTCCTAATAAACATCATGTGTTAATCGGCTTGATCGTGGCTTTCACCCTGCGCTGGCTATGACTGAAAGTTCAAGTTCAAAACCATCTAAAAATCATCCAAATAAGCAACCGACTGATTTTAAACTGATTTTCAAAATGAAGATCACATCTTCAGCAACTGCTGAAGAGCCAAAATCCTCATCTGGAGTTGTGCAATGTGTTTAAAAATTCATATTTAATGGAATATCAACAGATTTTCAACCTTTTGTTGATGTCATACATTAATAAAAAGTAGAGACGTACCTAAATCTGGGTGGAGATTCACCGATTGTACAAGTGAAGGCTCGGCTGGAGTCGAATTCACTCACTGAAATGGGGGAAGGAGAAAAGCAAAAAGGGGCGTGGTCAGGGGTGTGGGCGTTAATAAGTCTTAAATGTTTAAATAATTGTTATAATTGCAAATGATCACGTAAAATGAACAGTGTTCTTTTTTCCATCCAGCAAAAGCGCAAGCTGAGGATCTACATCTCAAACACCTGCACACCTGCCAAACCAGAGGGGGAGGAGTCTGAAAAGGTGGCATCATGGGAGCTTAGAGTGGAGGGCAAACTGCTGGAGGATGTAAGTGCTCGTGTTTGGAGGTAGAGCGCGTTTCTGCTGAGATTGGAAAATTGGTATTTTTTTCCTGAATCGCTGCTGCGTCTACGGCAGTGAAACTAATTCCTCGCAGGCGGCGCCTCCCTCGCTGCTCCGCTCCTCCACCTCCAGCGGAGGCTCTGCGTTTCGTCTCGGTCTTGGCAAGCCCTCGACACGCCAGATGTGCTGTCAGGATTTCCCATGATACCCTTAGAGCCGTTCTTGTGGTGGTTGTAAGAGGAACTGGAACGTCCATGTGTTGTGTGAGACGAGTTGGACCGGAGCGAGATGAATCAACGTTTGTTATTTCTCTGCTGGTTGATTTGTGGGTGGGATTTGTGTGTGTGTGTGTGTGTGTGTGTGTGTGTGTGTGCGTGCGTGCGTGCGTGCGTGCGCGCGCGCGCGCGCATTTCCCCACTGCCTGAATGTGGTCAGAGCTAAACAATGCAGCTTCAATCCACAGCATAACTGAAACCATAACTCTTTTTGTCTGTGTGTAACATTTCTTTTCTTTTTTTAATCTCTCTCTTTGGTGTGTTTGTCTCTGTCTCTTTTCTCATCCTTGGTCTCTCTGTGTGCAACCTTTTACCGTCTCTATATATAAATGTTTTTCTCTTAATCTTTCCTCAGCCTGGGAAACAGAAGAGAAAATTTTCATCCTTTTTTAAGAGCCTGGTCATTGAACTGGACAAAGAACTGTACGGTCCAGACAACCATTTGGTTGAGGTAAAACGTGGAATTATTATTGTTATTATTATTATTATTATTATTATTATAAATAGATCCTTTTTCGTTTCCTCATGAGGTGTCCTGTCTTTTTTTTTTATTTTATTTTATTTTTTTTAAAGTGGCACAGGATGCCCACCACCCAGGAGACGGATGGTTTCCAGGTAAAGAGACCCGGAGACGTGAGCGTCAAATGCACCCTGCTCCTCATGCTGGACCACCAGGTAAAACCCGTCTTTAAATTCTCCCAACTTTACCAAACCGCAGCAAAATGTTGCATTGGTTCTGCTCCGTAGCCTCCTCAGTACAAGCTGGACCCTCGCTTGGCTCGTCTCCTGGGCTTGCACACTCAGACTCGAGCGAGCATCATGCAGGCGCTGTGGCTGTACATTAAGAACAACAAGCTGCAGGACTGCCATGAGAAAGAGTACATCAACTGCAACCGCTACTTCAGACAGGTACGAGGTTCAGTCTGTGGCTCAAAACAGCCAGATCCTTTATTTCCCAGCGGCTCATTCAGCTCCGAAGTACCAATCGCTCTGTTAACGTTTAAGCTGCTAGTTTCCCAGACGTCATGTGATGTGTCGTTCCAGATATTTGCCTGCAACCGAATGAGATTCTCTGATATCCCAATGAAGCTGGCTGCTCTCCTGCAGCACCCAGACCCCATCGTCATCAACCACGTCATCAGGTCTGTAAATCTGAACCCTGACCCTGTATCATGGGTTTTGGAGTCGAGTCCAGTAACCTCACCTAACTGTTTTCATACGTTACCATACCTCTGGGCAGCGTGGACCCGAACGACCAGAAGAAGACGGCGTGCTTCGACATCGACGTAGAGGTGGACGACCCACTGAAGGGCCAGATGAGCAGCTTCCTCTCCTCCACCACCAACCAGCAGGAGATAGCAGCCTTGGAGATGAAGGTGTGTGTGGGAGGTGTCCAGAGGCCCTCACACCAAAGCTGTACTAATTTAATTAGTATTATAAACGTATACTCTCATAATGAGGTTTGATTCACGTTTACATCATTACAGGAACTTTTCTTAGAACGCCATGTATTGGGACTTTTTTTTTTTTTTTTAAATCATGATGCAAGGGTGCACAGGAACCCTGAATGGTGTGAATTAGACTCTGAGTATGACTGTTGTTCTGGATGTGGTGATGGAAGCACCTGTTTAGAATAAACTTGCACAATGGTGCAAAATGAAGAGAAAAAATGGTGATAATCTAGGATTTTCTGAGCCTGTGTGTCAATGATTTGTCATCTGAACAAAATTTGCATGGCTTGCATCACTTGCGTAGTGTGAATGCAAACCAAAAAAGGCCCTGGAACCAAATGTGTTTCTCAGGGGAGCTCTGTGAGGGTAGTTTCTCCAAAATAAGTCCCTAGAACTGTTTGTTGTGAAAGCATGTGTCACATGACCCCGTCACTGTCATCTACACAAAGTTTTTCCATCGTATCAGACCCAGTTTTCTCATGAATGCTCTTTTTGTTGTGTGGTTGTTACAGATCCATGAGACGATCGAGTCGATAAACCAGCTGAAGACGCAGCGAGACTTCATGCTGAGCTTCAGTAACAACCCGCAGGACTTCATCCAGGACTGGCTCAAGTCTCAGAGTCGGGACCTCAAGGTTACTGTTACTTCAGAATATTCCATTACTTAAAAAGCTGCTCCTCACATGATGTTTATTTTAGAAATGAGAAGAAGAAACAGAGCCCAGTTTTCTGTAGACCTTATGAGCTAAACTCACTGAGTGCATGTATGAGATTTTGGGTAGATGGAGCTTCCATCAGCAGTGCCGTAGCTCCAGAGACACCAAATGAGTCCTGACTAAAAGGCGTTTGTACGCCAAACCCTGAGCCCGCTTCAAGCAGAGCTGCAGCCATGTACTTGGCAACGTGAGCTTGCAACTCGGTCCAGAAATGTCAAGCAGAACCATTTCAGTTGGGTGTGTTTCTCATTAAAAGCTCATTGGAGCTGGATCTCTGGTGCCATGACCTCATACGACCCATGTGTGAGTTTTGTGCTTTTTTTTGTGCTTGACTCAGTTGATGACTGACACTGCCGGGAACCCGGAGGAGGAGAGGAGGAGTGAATTCTACCAGGCTCCTTGGCTCCAGGAAGCTGTGGGCCGATACGTCTTCTCTAAGGTACCGTTTGTTCAACTCAGAACCAGCTGATGTGGTTCTGTCCAAAACACTGTGTATAGTACGGTCACGCTGAGTCTCCTTTTGTGCTTCTCAGGTCCAGCAGAGACGACAGGAGCTGGAGCAGGTCCTGGGGATCCGCCTCACCTAAACACCAAGTTCTTGCTCCTGCCTAATTAGGATCCAGGTGCTATTAATCCTAAACACGTGCCATTAATCAGAGCTTCACCCCATGGTGGGATGAGGCTCAGCCTTTTGGAACAAAGCAGAATGTCTGTGGTGATTTACAGCAGCCTGAAGGTCTTTGAGAGAAGATTGGTGTGAACGATGTTGTTTGTGTTTTTATGTTTCGTTAGCCGTTGCTGATTGGAGGCTGCACTTATTATCTCGTTCATTTGGGGGGGTTTTAGTATTTCTTACCAAATTAGGACCGCATGTTTGTGTGTTTGTTTAGAACAAGCTTCTAAAGCCTTGACTGCCTCTTATTAGAGCTTAGCTTCTAAAGAATTAAAGTAGATTGGAATCGGTTTTATTTAGCGGGTGGATTTTTTTTACTGTTTCAGGAACTCTGCGTGTTCACGATCGCTTCGGGCGCGTTAAAGTTCTGAACGAGAACAGATGAGTTTTTTAGAGTGTTTATAAACAGCGGGTCGGATCTTAAGCCATTTAAAGCCAGCAGAAGATTTAAAGTGGACGTGACACCGCCCTGGTTCTGACCGGGCCTCTGCGGGTTGAAGCCATACAGTCTGACGGCTTTTTGAGTTTTGCTTTTACATTCCATATGAGATTTTTGTCTTCGTTGTCGTATATGATTGTTAATTCGACTCAGGAAGAGTTGATCGAGGTTCAGGCAAAGAATGAATCAAACGTGCCCTGCTTTTCCACCTCATAATTAAACGCTGTGCCCTGATTAGGTTCAGGAAGCCTTAGAGCCCCATTAGTGCCAATGTGTTGGTTTTGAACTTTATTAGAAACGTCACCATTTAGCTTTGAACTCAGTATTAAATATCTTAATATAGGTAGGATGAAAGCCACTCACAGCACTGCCCTTATTTCAATAATCAGTTATGAAAGTGGGTTCGAATAGCAGATTAAAAATTTATTTTTTTAATAATATTATTATTATTATTATGGCCTGTTTATATGGACACGCAGTCGGTCTTAATCATTAGATTTAATTTCATTATTCACATTCCATTCTATAGTCCATGAGAGTTAAAAATATAAATGTTTCATAGGACGGAGATGAATTTGAATAACGCAGACCCCGATGCACATTACAGTCAGTCAAAGTCAAAGTCAAATTTATTTGTATAGCGCTTTTTACAATGGAGCATTGTCTCAAAGCAGCTTTACAATTTCTGTAATTCCCAATTTGAGCAACACTCAAATTGTCCAGTCCAGATGCCATTCAGTGGAAAAGCTGTACGTTTGAGTTCCATTCACACTTTTTGTATTATTTGTGTTTTTAATAAACCTGTGACTTTTCTTGTCCATGTATTAAGCGATATGAATTCCAACGTGCTCTTTAGAACCAGCTGAATGATTCATTCTGAATGAGTTTTGTAAGGAAATAATGTTTTTCTATTTTTCCGAATCGCAAATTCTCACTTTTATACTTTTTGTACTGTGCAATTGTTGTACAATAAAGTCGTACAAAACACACTGATCCCTGTTTATCTTACATCAGGTTTTTCAGGTTTAAGTTTCAGATCTCTCAAACAGTGCAGCCTGTACACAAGTTTTGGCACCCCTGTTATTTTCCTCCTTTGTGCTTTTTATGTTCTGCCCATATCTTCTTGCAGAGATTCCACAAAGGCCAGTAAGTGAGTAGGCTATAAGGCTATAGCCTTCTTGAACTGTAGAACTGAATTGAGTTGTTTTTTTTTGGTTTGGTTTTTTTTTGGGGGGGGGTCTCGTTCTCAGCCCAGTGAATTAAAGCTCATAAGGAGAAGCTCTGCCGTAACCAAACTGCACGCATGTCCTGCAAGACTGGCTGATCCGGTGGATGTGTAGTCAGTTTACACAGAGCAGGTCTGAACAAGCTGAGCTGGAATTATATTCACACCTCAGGATGAAATTATCTGAATACAGGAATCAGTTTAACTGATAACCAGGCTGTTCACTTAAGATGATAAGAAGACCATTCTGTCAATTGTCTACCATCCACATGACCCATACCTTTCTTACAGATTAGGCCAAAAAGTTCCAGGGTTGGGTCATATATAATGAGGAGTTTGAACATAATTCTGTATGACTTGACTTTAGGCTTGTTTGACTTCTAGCAGGGACTTGCTTATATCATGCACGTGTGTGACCCAACTCTATAAACCCCCTTCAGGACCACCACTTGTCCTACGTAGTGTACTACTGTAGTGACTAACGTTTGATTTGAGACATGCATGCTGTGTTACCGTATCTCAACCGCTAGAGGGCGCCAGAGAGACAAACCGGATATCAATATCATAGCTGAGCGGACACACTTAGGCGCTTTCAACATGGCGGTAGATGGAATGGATCATGTAAGTTCTTCTGCTTTATACAAACGAAACGTTGCGTGGGTATTTGACTTGTCGTGCTTTAGGTCTTCTGTAATTAGATACGCAGAAATAGGGAGCTGTGAAGGTCAGATAAATGCGTTATGTAATAGTTTATTTTATACATATGTATATTTTATAGCAGAATCGGTTTGCTGTCTCATTGTTGTGCCTGTGAGTTTTTCTTCCCACCCTATTTCAAGACGTCCCGCCTTCTGTGATCTGATTGGCTAGTCGTTGACAGATTAAGGTTGTGATTGGCTCTCTGTTTTCTAGTCTGTTGTAATAGCCAATCGGAGCGCAGGTGCTCTTCGTTATACGGGTGGGAAAAAATAAATGCACCGCTAGTGTTAGCATTGTCAGTGTTAGCGTTCGGTTTAAACAATTTTTCCAATGTTATACAGTTTAAATCTAACAGCGTTCGTGTCACTACGGGTTTAGATATTTTTATAAGTTAAGTAAGTCAAATTCGAGGCATGGGATGTTAGGGGTAAACCGCTTTAGGGAGAATCCGCACAATTTTGCGTTCACACGTCACCATGACACAACAGCCCTACTTGGTTCCGTTTGGATCCTTCGTTCGTTGTCTTATCCTAGTGAGGATCGCGGGAAAGCCGGTGACACAGGGTGCAAGGCAGGAACAGTCCTAGAAAGGGTGCCAATCACAGTGCATATCCACTCACATTAAGGGCACTTTGGAAACACCAGTTAACCTAATTCTTTGGACTGTTGGAGGACACTGGAGGACATATCCTTATGTGGACATAAGGAGAACATGCAAACTCAATACAGGTGGACCCCGGGGTTGGGATTGAACCAGGATCTCGGAGCTGTGAGATGGCAGCGCTGACCACTGTGCCACCCAGTACAATTCAGAATAACAGTGACACTTTGCCAGAAGCGAGACTCGAACCTGGGATCATTGAGCTTTACAACTCTGCACTTCATATAAGTGGTGTTGTAGTTAAAAGAGCATTCTGATGCCTGTTTACATGCTTATGTGTGGATTTGAGTATGCTTGTTTCTAAACAGGTGTGTTACTGAGCAGAAGCTTATTAATGCATTCATGTAGATGTGCTGACCTTTATCTCGCTGTGTCTTTCTTTTTCTCTTTCTCTCAGATGGAGTTGGAGGACAATAAGGGAGGTTCAGGTCTCCGGCAGTATTACCTGTCCAAGATAGAAGAGCTACAGGTAAGAGAACAAACCTTTATCCCTATGTGCATCCGTAGTAAATGTTCTACATTTAAACAGGTTGGGGTTTAGATCCAGCTCATCCTTGTCTTTTACAGGGTTCTCAGTTCTCTATTACAGGGCAGATGCACACACACACACACACACACACACACACACACACACACACACACACACACACTGAGGCATGTTAGATACATCAGCTGGCCTTCAGTACATGGAAATAAACTGGAGTACCTGGAGGAGAACATACATAATCCACACAGATTATGGAACCTGGGACTCTGGAGCTATGAGGCGACCTCGCTAACCCATGTGCCAACATGCTATCCTGTTTTGAGCTGAATTTATAAAAACATTTTGTACTTCTTCTACGCCCCACCAAGATTTGGGTCCATGCCGTGTGCTTACGTGATTATTTCAGGAACATCATGGTATATTTGGTCAGCGACGTCCATTTTAACCTCGTTGTCTTGTTTGTGCAGCTGACTGTGAATGAGAAGAGTCAAAACCTCCGCCGGTTGCAGGCCCAAAGGAACGAGCTAAATGCTAAAGGTGAGGCTGATGATCTTCTGCATCTCCTTTCAAATCAGCAGTGGTTTTCGTAAACAAGAAACTCAGGCTTCAACTGCTCTTCCATTAGAATCTTAAGCCTTATGTATAAAAGTCTCTATTTGGAGAAATGAAGACGTTCAGATGTTAACGTTAGTTATCTGGATATAACAGCAGTGAGGGAACAGTCTTGTGGTTGGATGTGGAAGAAATGGTCAGAATTAAAGACCTGAGTCACTTTAACTAAAAAAACTGCTTTGGCTGGACACAGTTGTGAGTGCTTGGTTATTTTTCTCAGTGCGTCTCTTGCGTGAGGAGCTCCAGCTGCTCCAGGAACAGGGCTCTTATGTGGGCGAGGTGGTCAGAGCCATGGACAAGAAGAAGGTGCTGGTAAAGGTGAGAGCCGTGTCCTCTGAATCGTATCTTAAAAAAGGGAGCTTAACAGACCTTAAGCTTTGACATTCTGATCGTAGGTTCATCCTGAGGGTAAATTCGTCGTCGACGTGGACAAGAACATCGACATCAATGATGTAAGTGTGACCTTTGATTGGGTTTCAACTGTTGCTGTTGTGCTGCTTTATAGAAACGATAAATCTTTTCATCGCAGGTGACCCCGAACTGTAGAGTAGCTCTACGTAATGACAGCTACACCCTACACAAGATCCTCCCCAATAAGGTGGATCCTCTGGTCTCACTCATGATGGTGGAGAAGGTCGGTTTGTCCATCTGTTTGTGGACAGTTAACAGAACCAGGTTTCTGTGTTGAAGGTGATTTATGAAGATGGGTGTTTTGTTCTTAGGTTCCTGACTCCACCTACGAGATGATTGGAGGGCTGGATAAGCAGATCAAGGAGATAAAGGAGGTGATCGAGCTGCCGGTCAAGCACCCTGAGCTCTTTGAAGCCCTTGGGATTGCACAGCCTAAGGTAGGCGGGGTTAAAACTGCCACTCTGTAACCTAAAGGTCTGTTAATATTAAGACAGTGAGTGAGTAAGCACTTCAGGAAAGAGAAACAAGAGTGAAAGTAAACCATAATAAAATCTCATTTAAGTGTCATTCATCTAGACTGGTTCAGAAATATCTGATATCTATATTTGTGGATATTTGACTGGTCTAATGATTGGTTCAATGGAAAGTTCTGCTATACCAGGTTTAGACCTTCCTGTGTTCGAGGTAGGAGACTGCAGCCTGCTTTACTGTTCTTGTTCTGTCCTGTAGGGGGTGCTGCTGTACGGACCTCCCGGCACTGGAAAGACTCTGCTGGCTCGAGCGGTGGCTCACCACACTGACTGCACCTTCATCCGGGTGTCTGGGTCTGAACTTGTTCAGAAGTTCATTGGAGAGGGTATGAACACACACACACACACACACACACACACTTTCCTATAGTATTTTACTACCCTCTGCAGCTGAAAGTAATTATTTTGTTTGTGCCTGTTCAGGAGCCCGAATGGTGCGCGAGCTTTTCGTGATGGCCCGTGAGCATGCGCCCTCCATCATCTTCATGGATGAGATCGACTCCATCGGCTCCTCACGCCTGGAGGGAGGCTCGGGCGGAGACAGCGAGGTGCAGCGCACCATGCTCGAGCTCCTCAACCAGCTCGACGGATTCGAGGCCACCAAGAACATCAAGGTATTAAAAGTAATGAGCAAAGAAACTGAGGGTGTAACTCCATGTGTTGCTTTAGGGGTAATGCGTACTGTTAACACTTTTGCTCTGTACTGTTCGTTAATCCCTGTTGTTCTACCACAGGTCATCATGGCCACCAACCGTATCGACATCCTGGACTCCGCTCTGCTACGACCTGGCCGCATCGACAGGAAGATCGAGTTTCCTCCTCCCAACGAGGAGGTCTGTCGCTCATTCACATATCAGCAACTGTTTATACGTACATGAGAGATTTTAACAGGATTTGTGGTACCACGTTTATTCCTCGCTCTACATTAGAGGTCATAATGGTGCCAGTGCTTCTGCTTGGGGGCGGAGTCTAACCTTAGTCCAAACAGTGTAACTGAGTTTCTAAGCATTTAATTAATATCTTGCTCACACTCTCTCTCATGTTCTCTCCCTTCTCAGGCTCGTTTGGACATCCTGAAGATCCACTCTCGTAAAATGAACCTGACACGTGGGATCAACCTACGCAAAATTGCAGAGCTCATGCCTGGAGCGTCGGGCGCTGAGGTCAAGGTAACGTCCGTACAATTAATTCAGCCTTTTAAAAAAAATAATAATTGAAAAGTTAAGCACAGTGTTGGAGGTTTGTTTTTTTTTGTTTTTTTAAAGTAAGGCGCTATAGTTTGCTAAGAACATTAAGGTATTAAGCTTTTTACTTATCCATTAAGATATTCAAATTGCTTTTTGGTTTTCGTCTGAATGTATTTGGGATTGATGTCCTTGAAATTCACATTAATAAGGCCAGACTTTTTTTATTTTTTGTTTGGCAGATTTCTGTAATGAAAACCTGAATACGGCGGCAGAAATAAAAATAAAATTTCACTTCAGAATTAATTTTTTTAATTTTCAATGAGCAAACATCAGGAGCCAAACCAGTGTGCACTATATGGCTAAAAACATCACATCAAATCACCCCAACATCCAAGCAGGACACC
>JAVSBU010194431.1:0-12205 GCA_033118015.1 Loricariichthys derbyi
GGTTTTTTTTTTCTTCCTCCAGTCCTAATTTTTCAGGTAAAAAATCCGTAATCCAACAAATAAAATAAGCGTGGCCTTATTGGGACCAATGCTGTTATACAGTTTTACAGCATAACTTTGATCCAATAGATGCCAGAGAATATACACAGAGAATATACCTCAGCAATCCATTACCACATCACAAATTAGAATAGTCCCAACAAACTACATCTATTTTCTGTGGGCAAGAGATGACAAATTGAACCTTCACAAACAGCGTAAGGTCTGTGTTTTCACCAAGTTGTAGCACTTGCTGCGGCATCTAAAAATAACCACTGAGGTAATGAGACAAACCCTAGATTATTTACATTGTGAAGAGCCTGAAATGGTGTAGAATAGTTTGCAAATAGTGAGAGAATCTTTGAGCATGGAATGAATACATTTCAGTAAGACCCACAAAGAGACATTTATATTGTACATTTAGTAGACTTCCAACTGATACAGTCTTATAGCTTAAGCAGTTGTGGGTTAAGGGCCTTGCTCAAGGATCCAACAGTGGCAGCTTGGCGGGGGGAGGATTTAAACCCTAAACCTTCTGACAGAACAAGCATCTATTAAGTAAAGTGAAAGAGAGTGAGAGTGTGGACAGTGAAGGCAATATATAATGAGGACAGAAAAAGTGTAAGCAGTGAAAAGCAGCAGAGCAGAAGGAAGGCAAGCTGTCAGGCTTTGATGGTGCCATCCCCGTGGGACATTACGTTATCTGGAAGACAAGCTTGCGTCCCTTGGTCCACCCTAATAGACAGGGACACAAAGATAACGAGCAGCAAGGCTGGCGCTCCCGGCAGTCAGGGACTTTATGAATGATTGCAATCGCAGCACACACACGTGGATGAATGCAACAAGAACTTCCCCTTTGGCCACTTCCTCATTCACAGTGCAACTGAGGTTCCACAATTCATACAAATAAACTGATACTGATTGTGGTCTGTATCATACAAACTATACAAAAACTTGTGATTACATTATGATATAACTTTGTGTGTCCGTATAACCTTTTGTCTGTCGTTAAATCCCACTGATGAGGAAAAGTATGTTAAACAAACCCAACATGAACTAAATACTCAGATCACAATGATCCAATTATTCAAGTGATCATAGAAACAGCATAGTCTGATTTCTTAGATTGGATTAAGGTCTAGAAATCAGATTCAGAAATCTGATAAACATAGTGCATGTATACCCTTAGTTTGATTTCAATCTCAATCTACGCTAAAGCGGCCAGCGGAATCAAACATGGTTGCCAAGTCTCTGTATTCTATTCCCTGTATGTGACTTTAGTTCCATGGGCTTGTTTCTTTAGACCAGATGCTTGTTTCTGTCAAGGGATCTGGCAACCCTGGAATTAAATGCAGCAGTTTGACAAAACAACTACAAAATACTTTTATGAAGAATTTCGTTATTTAATTAGTGACGTTTGAAGTTTATGTCACAGGTAAACCTGGAGGTTTCCCTTTATTTGATTACCAACTGCATTACTGCAATTACTGTCTAAATCTGATTTTCTGCAGTTATTGGATTATTCAAATATTATGAAAACAGCATACTCTGATCTAGAAATCAGATTAAGAAGTCTGATAAAAAGAGCTGAATTTTGTTGTCAGTAGTCATATAACTAATAGCATGTACAATGCCTTGCAAAAGTATTCAAGCCCCTTTTCCACATTTTATTGGGATTTTATGTGATACCCCATCACAAAGTACCAAGTATGTGTGAAGTGTAAAGAAAATGATACATGTTCTTAAAAGTTAATAAATAAAAATCTGAAAAGTGTGGCATGCATTTGTATTCAGCCCCCTTGAGTTAGCACTTTGTAAGATGACATTTTGCTTCAATTACAGTTTTTTGCTGCAAGTCTTTTGGGGTACATCAGCTTTGTATATCCAGAAACTAAATGTTTTTTGCACTTTCTGCGAACAGTAATTGTCTGTGAACAGCAGTTGTCAAGTTTTGCCACAGATTCTCAATGGGATTTAGGTCTGGACTTTGACTGGGCCATCCTAACACATGAATATGATTTCATCTACACCATTCCATTATAGCTCTGGCTGTGTGTTTATGGTCGTTGTCCTGCTGAAAGGTGAACCTCTGCCCTAGTCTCAAATCTTTTTCAGCCACTAACATGTTTTCATCCAGGATTGCCCTATATTTATATATATAATATTACCATCAATCTGCCCATCAATTCTGACCAGCTTTCCTGTCCCTGCTGAGGATAAGTATCCACACAGCATGATGCTGCCACCACCAACTGGCAATGGTGTGGTGCAGTGTTTTTTCAAACTGCAACTTTGGTCTCATTTGACCAGAGCACCTTCTTCGACATGTTTGCTCTGTCCCCTACATGGCTTGTGGGAAACTGCAAGCGAGACTTCTCATGGCTTGCTTTCTTCTTGCCACTCTTCCCTAAAGGTCAGATTTGTGGAGTACACGACTAATAGTTGTCCTGTGGACAGAATCTCCCACCTGAGCTGTGGATCTCTGCAGCTCCTCCAGAGTGACCAGGGGCCTCTTGACTGATTCTATAATTAGTGTCTCCTTGTCTGGGCTGTCAGTTTAGCAGTTTTGCAGTTGTGCCATACTACTTCCATTTTTGGATGATGGATTGAACAGTGCTCTGTGAGATGTCCAGAACTTGGGATATTTTTTATAACCAAACCCTGCGTTACACTTCTTCACAACTTGAGACCTGTCTGATATGTTCCTTGGTTTTCATGATGCTGCTTGATTACTAATGTTCTCCTCAAACCTCTGAGGCCTTCACAGAACAGCTCTAGTTTTACTGCGAAGAAATTACACACAGGTGGACTCTATTTACTAATTAGATGAGTTCTGAAGGCAATTGGTCACACTGGATTTTATATAGGGGTATCAGATTACAGGGGTCTGAATACAAATTCACACTACTTTTTTTTTTCCAGAAAACTAGTATCATCTTCTTTTCATTTCACACATACTTACTACTTTCTGTTGACAACATAAAATCCCAATAAACTGCATTTGTTTGTGGGCATAATGTGAAGAATTTTGGAAAAGTTTGAGGGGTAGGAATATTAATACTAGTATTAGTATTAGCGTTTAGAGCAGCTAGCCTGGAAAAAAATGAAAAAAAGAAAAAAACCCACGGTTCAAGGTATTCTTATTCTTAGAGATTTCTTTTAGGCTAATGTACATAGACCTGAACCAGGATTCTCTTGCAGGATCTGGCATCCTTGGAATTAAATGCAGCAAATGCTACATGGCTATGAATTAGATTATTTAATTAATGAATTTGATTATTTGATTATTCATATTTATGTGAGATTATTGGCTGGTTGCAAAGTAGAAATCCAATTTGTGCCTAAATCATGTAAACCCGAAGGTTTCCCATCTGATTACTCAATTTCAGGTAAATTCAAATGAGATTACTGACTAAATCTGACTGTCTGCAGTTATTGGTTTAAATGTTATTGATAGATAAGTAAAGCAGTTATGCTTATAATACTGGACATTCTGCCGTATAAACATGAGAGAGAGAGAGAGAGAGAGAGAGAAATAGAGAGAGAGAGAGAGAGAGAGAGAGAGAGAGAGAGAGAGATTGCAGGTCATTGTGTATGTTAAAACTCCTATTGCCGGCTGAAAACTATCCTAACAGTTCTCCCTGAAAGCTGGAAACAATTTGCGAGGTCTTGGGTGAGTAGAGTAATAGTGTAATGCAGGCACGATTAAAGCATTTAGGGCCAAAGCAGAGAGACTGGAGACTTCACTGGGCAGTCAAGTTGCCCAGTTGGAAACATGGCCATCGTTTACTTCAGCACTTTTTTCTTCGGAACATTAGTATATGTTCTTCTTACCATCATAACATGAGTTCCCATAAATTGGCTGGACTAGAATTTAAGCTGATGTAGATGGACAGACACTCGCTTGGTTTAAATCACTCCAATTCCTCTTGATGTCAGTATCCCCTCCTACACACACACACACACACACACACACACACACACACACACACACTCCTTCCTTGCTTCATAACAAGAAAACAGGAGGAATTGTCTGAACCTTATCTGCAGGAAATAGCGTTTGAAGAAATTGCAGTTCTGGGCCTGAGCATGAAAGCGATCGCAGGGCAACAGCGCTTGTTAGTGCGGTCCCCCGACGCATGGCCTGTCTCTGATCCTAAGTCGGCCAGAAGGCAGGAACGCAGGAAGGTCATCCCATAGCGGCCTGACAGCTCTGGGTGGGCTAGCCGCCTGCTACTCTCTGAGGGACCTTCACCTTTATCATGTTGGTATGTTGAGTAGGATGCAGGACGCTCAGCTGGCTGATGAGCCGCCCTTCCCAGTGGAGATCAATCTTGAGAAAATATGCAGCAGAGCACACTTCATCTCCATCATCAACAACTCTTTGCTGTCTGGTCAAGAGTCATTCCACTCTTGAAGAAGCCTACACTCAACATCTCAGACATCAACTACAGACCAGTATCATTCCTCGCTTTCCTATCAAAAATACTTGAACATGCTCCATATAACCATCTGTACACCTTCTTTCTACAGAATGACTTACACGATAACAACCAGTCTAGCTTCAAAGCAGCTCACTCTACGGAAATTGCCCTGATGGCTGTTTCTGAAAAGCTTCATGCTGCCAGAGCATCCAGGCTTTCATTGGTTCTGATCCTTCTGGACTTTTCAGCAGCCTTTGACACAGTTAACCACACGATCCTTCGTTCTGTCCACTCCAGTCTTGGAATCAGAGGCACAGCCTGATAGTGGCTTGCTTCCTACCTGGAAGGACGATCTCATCAGGTGTCATGGAGAGGATCCACATTTGAATCATGTACTCTTGCAACTGGGGACCCACAAGGCTCAGTTCTGGGACCTCTCCTCTTTTTTCTCTACACCCATTCCCTTGGTGAAGTTATAACTTCTCATGGCTTTATATTAACCCTAAATATTAGGGTTATCTTTGATAACCAGTTAAGTTTCTCTGCTCATATTGTTAAACTGACTCGGTCATGCAGGTATCTCCTCTACTCCTCAAGACACTTCTCCGTACAGCCTGTCTTGCTGTCTTCAAGCAGCGACTGAAGACTCATCTCTTCATTCAGCACTTAAGCAAAGACTGAAATCAGCACTCGTATTGTTATATTTATGTATGTTTATGTATTATGTTTTTTTTTTAATGTGTTGTGGATTCATCTATATCAGAACCGAGCTGGTCCTTGCTGGATTTCTTTCTGCAACCAGAACAAATTCTAGTGGCCGGAAAGTCCATTTTTTCCCACAAAACCTTACAAGTGAGGCGTAGGCAAGCTATTCTTACAAGCAAAAAGCCTAGGCATCCATCAGCTTATCAGGAGCCCTATTAATATTACAGATGCCCTAGGGAATGGAGGAAAAGACACCAAGCGGAAGTTATTGATTCATCCCACTGCTGACTCTGGGAAGCAAAAGGTCTGCATTTTCCCTTTTAGTAAACTGATTGTTATTGTTATTTTAATGGCTGTCTGAGCCGACCCACACGGGTGATATTTGTGGGTGAGAGCGAGCTTATTGAGGGAAGGAACAGCATTATGGATTTCCAGACAGACTGCCTTCTACAAATACTAATTGTAGCAACAGAACAATGAGCTCCCTGAAGAAAACGTTATAACAATCTACCTAGCAGCGTATAAACGTTAGGAATGTTTTTTTTCCATGTTCCAGCTGAAACAGGTTTCTTAAGTAAAGCCCTTTGTTTTGAACATTGGACATCGCCAGGACATCACATGTGATAACTGCTCAAGAAATGGTGCGTGTGGATACTTGTAATTCAGTTCACTTGGTCCAGCCCAAAGTAGACATTGATACACTCACCTTTAAGGCATGGTTAGCTTTAGAGTTCACACTGGCATTTTTATCATTAAAGCAAAATATGCAAGCACAAGACATCTGATTAAATTCACAAATTGACTGGATGGTTTTTATGATGTTTGGCAACCAAAAGACACTGTGTGCCGGGCTACACATGTTCTGAAGGATTTCTTGATGTGCGCTGGTATAATTACCAGCTGATACCTCACAAAGACCTCCTACAATTTAATTGTTTTCTGTTTTGCGTAAGAAAGAAACAGTGGTTAGGATGCCTGTATAATCAAGTATACTGGGTAGCCTAGCGGTTAAGGGGTTAGACCAAAAGGTTCAGGGTTCAAATCCCACCTCTGCCACTGTTACTTCCTTGGGCAAAGCCCTTAACCCACAATTGCTTGGATTTTAAGAATGTATCAGTTGTAAGTCACTCTAGATAAGAATGTCTACTAAATGTCATAAATGTAACTGTAAATCCAAGTATGTTTGATTATTCTGCCCTTTGGAATAAAGTAATTTAAAAGAATTTAAAAATAACAACAATTATGTTTGTTTAATAGCTGCTCTTTCAAAAATCTTAGGCCACCATTAATTATTTTGTTTTAGCAATAGTAAAATAACCATTTACCATTCTTTCTCAGTCTCTTTGTGAGGGTCCCTGGCATATTCCACGGCATGCCAATACTGTGAGGGTGTGGAATGGCAGGGAGAAGAACTGGCGAAGCAGCCACGTCTTGTACATGCACACAATGGTGTGGCGCTGATGCACGCTAATTGGCCACAGCTGTTCTTTGCCCTTTAAAAGGTTCGTCGGAGTGAAGCTGGGGCGGAATCATTGTTATTGGATGAATCCAGATTGGATCACCAGCCGCCAGGCATCAGTCCAATCCCTGAGCTGAGTGCTGAGGCGTGCAAAGGTAGGGTTTTAGTGGCGTGTATATTTACTTCCACTACGACGTGAGGCCCGTTCTGTGTGATCCACCCATTTTGTGGTGCCGTGCAGGGACAGGGGAGAGGTATGGCAGGCATTGGTGAGGAAAACAGGGTCCTGGACGATGCCCCAGCCTGCTGTTATCTCACTCTCTGCAACCGGTACCACGTGGTTCCTTTATGTTGGGTTACAGTGCCTGGTGGCCACTTACGGGGGGCATCTCTTGGCCACTCACTCAACCAGAGGGGGGACGAATGGTGTAGAGGGAACTGCACTTTCCCTACACTACCAAACTATGCTCTACCATACCTCAGACCTTTTGGCCTTACTCCACCTCCCCTCTCTGCTATATCCTGTGCCCCCGTATGGTCATCCGGCACCATGACCTGACGGAGCTGAACCACATTGCAGTGGAAGAGAGATGCCATCTGTATGTGACCCAACCTAAAGGAGCCACATTGTAGCGGTTATAGAGAGTGAGGTACGTGCAAGCTAGGACATCGCCCAGGACGCCATTTCCCTCACCACTGCCTGCTATACCTCTACCTCAAGCCTGTGTGGTTGGTCAGCCCAGTACGCTGGCCATAAAAATGGGTCCACCTGACTCTGGAAAAGGAAAAGTAAGAAACACTGCATTAATCTATATTTGAATTTTCCATACTGTCCTCTTTCTGATTTGGGATTGTATTTTTCTCATGAAACAACCGAATACATGAAGCATTGGTTAATCCAGATCCCATCCTGCTGAATCTGTGCATATTAGCCATGGAGACAAAGGTGGACGTAAATGTTGAATCACTGATTTTTTTTTTTTTTTATTTTTTTTTTTTTTTATTTTTTTTTTTTTTAATCACTGATTTTGCAAGTTTGCTGGGTTAAAATGATGTTTCACGGAATTAGGTTCTCACAAACTTAAAGAATGCATCACTCCCGATTCATTCTTCCCGGTAGGGATTAAACAAGTGAGCACATTCTTTAACAAGAACGGGGGCTAATGTTTATCACTCTCAACAGTTCTTACTGTCCTGTTACAGTCTGAGGGACAAGAGAGGGTTTTAGGGCAGTACTATTTTGTGAGGGGCAGCATCTTGTGTTGGGCAGCAAGCACTGAAGCCAGAGAAATAGCACGATGGGAATCTCATTCCCATTTGATTCCTGGGACGGAATGACCCAGTTCACAGGCACAGTGGGAGAGACAGAAGCCTGACTGCATGCATCCCTGCTAAGTCACAGCTGTAAGTCTGCGGTGGGAATGCATAACGTCGTGAGCTTCTATGTGTGCAGCAATTGCTTTGCTGCAGCAGAGGCCCAACTGCAGAGCTCTTCCTTCTACGGGTGCTGGCTGTCACGATCTGGGGCAGCAGTGCTGCAAACACACAGATGTTTCCTTTTTTAGCTGCCAAACAACCCCAAGCATGGATCCTGCTTCTATGTGAGGTCTAGTAAATGCTTGTCGGCATGTTTCATGGGTTGGATGGTCCAAGCAGCTGCATAGGTCTCCAGGTTGGGTAAGATGAGGCTCACAGTTTGCTAGCACTACCCCATTAAACATTTCCTTGTAGGTATGACAGCCTCAGAAGCTGTGAACAAAATTAGTTCAACGTGTGCAAGTGTTTAGCAGGAAAGCCTCCAAAATGTATGGAAAATAATTCAACATTTCTTTATCACCTGAATTCATCCTTTCGGGCAGGAGACAATAAATAGGGTACCTGTGCAAAAATCTTAGGCCACCATTGGGTATTTTGTTTTAACTACAGTATAATGAACATAAATAATTATTTCTTAAATTACTTCTTCTTCCAAATTAGTCTAGGAACTAATTTAGGAGGGACCACACTGTATCGGTTAAAGAGATCTGCAGTTGGGTCCTATTTTTCCACCTCACCCACACCTCGTAACACTCTTTATGAAAATACAACCAGAAATTTAGGAAATTTATATTAGAAAACTGAAAAATAAAATAACATTCATAAGGATGTCAAACTGATCCTTTCAGCAGTCTTAAGCTTGATCAGGAATGTTTTTTATGGAAGGGTAGCAACAAAGAAACCATTTTTTGGAAGGGAATAGGATGAAAAGCCTAGGATATGCAAACTAATTTGGGAGGATCTACTCCGAGCCTGTTTGCATGACCACTGAAAGTGGGAATAGTGTGTGACATAACCTGTGCAAATTTTCGCTTAGAAATTTACATTTTGGCATTTAGCAGACACCCTTATCTAGAGCGACTTACAATTTATACAATCTTACAATCCAAGCAATTGTGGGTTAAGCGCCTTGCTCAAGGACCCAACAGTGGCAACTTGGCAGAAGTTTGGGTTTGAGACAACTCAAAATCGCGTTGTACCTCTGTAGGCTCAAGATCTGTTCTTTGTAAGGTTACCGGTGCACAAGTATATTTAAACATGCTGGTTGAGCTCAAAACAGGCGCTTGGGTCTGCACCAGTCACCACAAAATTGCGTCACTCAGGGTTTCTACACACTGAGAAAAGATCTCCATTGAAGCAGGAGCTACAAAAGTCGATGCACATCATTCTAAGAAAAACAATCGTCCCCAGTTGCAAAAACATGAGAAAGGGGGCACAGTTCTAAGAACCATGAAAAAGACCAAGCTACTTCAGAGTGTAGAAGGGTCAACTGGCATCCAGATCCAGCTGCCAGATGCTGCAACCGCTCAAGTGTAAGGGGAGCTCATACCAAATACTTGTCACTGTAGAATACAGAAGCTATTTTTTTCTAATTTATTTCAGTTTTTAATACTGCATACAAGTTTCCTGCATTTTCTGGATGTATTCTACCAAAGAGACTAAGAAATGTTCATATATGGTCCTATCCCCCTACCCTGGGCTCCATCTGTGTGGATTTTGTATGTTCTCCCCATTTCTGCATGGGTTTTCTCCGGGTTCTCTGGTTTCCTCCCACATTCCAAAGACATGTGTGCTAGGTTAACTGGTGTTTCCAAAGTGCCCTTAGTGTGCAAGTGTCTTGTGATGGATTGACACCCTGTCTAGGGTTGTTCCTGCCTTGCAATCTGTTTCACCGGCTACGCACCGGCTTTCCCGTGACCCTAAGTAAGATTAAGCAGATAAGCTAATGAATGGATGAATATTATTTATACCATTGTTTAAAAAAACAAATCAAAGAATTTCAAACAATACTGTAGTATGACCAAAAAAGAATAATGTTGGTGCCAGTAATGATAACTTATATTATTTTTGAACTCCAAAGGTATATATCTTGGACTTTTACCCATCTTTACCAAGGGTGCCAATAATTCTGACAAGAGCAGAAAGTGACTACATGGCATGTAACAGTATGTCAGCTGAACAATACCCCACTCTACTTAAAATGAATAGCCTCACCTTGCAGCTCCTCTCTTCTTGCGAAATGAATATAGACAAGTTGGGACTGGCGATTTAGAGTCTTAGCTATTGTTTTGTGGCTAACCTTCTAGATTTTTTTTTTTGGGGACAGTGTCACAATATGCAGTACTACTTTCTAAATGTAATGTTCCCGTAATCAAGTAATGCAGAGTAGTTCGTTAGGAGAACCAACCAACCAAGCAAACTGAGTGAAAAATGGTAAAAAGCACAAACGTACCTAATAGAGCAAAGCAGAATGACCTCCACACCCCGACTTATCATTGTAAAGATCCCAATCCAGAATTCACTGGGTGCAGGCAGAGGTACAGCCTAGACAGGGTGCCATTCCATTGCAGAGTTACATACGAGGGTTGGACCTTAAATAGTGGCAACACTGCTGTGGAGACACTATGCAATGGAATCTACTATTGCACTTATTATCACACACAGCAGGGGTCATATATTTGCAGAAATATGCTAATGTAAAACGGAAATCTGCGAATAATTAAGAACATAATCACTGATATGTTACCAAAGGAATGGCGGCCATTGCGTCCTCAGAACGGAGTTTCTTCCGCAGTAAGCTCAAAATTTGAGTGCGGACATTTGTGGATGATGCAGATGATGCGTACATGTAAAAAGGATGTATTAACGTATGAATTACGAAAACGCCTAACGTGAATATCCAATTTTTTCCTGCCGCAAGTCATTCGCCCAGGACTCAGAAAGTTTAGACAGCTTATACAGTCCGCAACTCAACCGCTTTGTTCGCAATGCATGCGCAATTCAAACGCAACTCATCCGATCTTTTTTTGACTTGTCCGGAGTCGATTCCATTATGGTGGAAAATCCACATTTTTATTCGCAGCTCATTTGCAAATGGCACTGTGACAGCACCTTTACACTTGAATTATCCATTCATACCATACTATACCTGGTGGTGGTAGGCTACTATGTAGCCACAGCTGCCCTGGGGCAGTTTGACAGAAGCGAGGCTGCCAGTTTGCACCATTGGCCCTTCCAACCACCACCAATCACACAACCACATTCTACATACTAGGCAATGTGGATTAAGTGTCTTGCCCAAGGACACAACGACAGTATGCGCTCAGAACCGGCAACCCTCCGGTTACAGGGCAAGCGCCTTAACCCGCTTGCGCCACTGCCGGCCCGATAAGTAATACTCTTTTGTTTCTCCCTAACCCCCAACCCCACACCCAAATTATCTGTATAATCGCTCTGATTCACATTCACTTGTTTCTTCTGGCAGATCTGCCACCTTGGTTTTTTTTTGTTCATTTTTATCTTCCCTCAAACAAAACTATCAGTTGTTTCAATCCCTCGTGTTTTCAGTGGTATCTCTGAAGCATCTGCATATGGTTTGCACACAGTTTTCTTGTGAAAAGACCCTTTATATTTACAGAAACATAAAAAGTCTGAGTGACTATGGTCATGTCTGGTCAACATCCATTTTAGTCAACGACCTGTTTCACAGAACGTAACGAAGACGTTAAATGGTTGATACCTGTAATCCATAATTGCTGACTACATACGACTGTTTTTGTCAGTTACAAAACAATTCTATTCTATGGTTAGTGTTTCCTTTGATTTCAGTAGATCCTACAGATGTGAGTGAAGCAAGATACTTATTCAACCAAAATTTTGCAAGTTATGGCTGAAAAAGTATGATGACATAAAATGATGGATGGTTTTGCTTGCCAAAGCTTTCTGTTGAAGGGTGAATATGACACTCCTCACATAAGAGTTACTTAGAAGGAAGTGTGACTGTCCATGACCTTTAGGTCTACACCAGAAATCATGTGCTTTGACAGAAATACATCCACATTTAGTAGGTAGACCTGTCCAGAGAAGAAGCATCAACCACAGATCAGTCCAAAGTGCTCACTTGTAGATGCTGCAGAGAAACACTATAGCTCAGCTGTGGAGGACAGCTGCAGGAGCTCAAACCATGAAACCCAAGCACTGGTTTTGTACAGGTCAAACAGGAAGTGCTGAACCATATACATTAAAGCATTCACAATATATA
>JAVSBU010194540.1:0-12205 GCA_033118015.1 Loricariichthys derbyi
GTCCTCCGCTTAGGGGACGGAGCTAAATTTGCATATTTTCCTGACCTTCCTAAATGCTTAACCGGGATTTTTGCAGGGAAAGCCAGAAAAGGCTTATTTCGGTTAACTCGGCCACAATTGTGTATGTGTGAACATAGCATAAGCCAGTGGTCCCCAACCACCAGGCGCGGACCGGTACCGGTCCATGGATCAATTGGTACTGGGCTGCCCAAGAAATAATTAATTATTTCAGTTGTATTTGTTATCTGAGTCTGAACAGTCTTTTATTTTGAAAAAGGACTGGATTCTCTTGGTTACATCTCGGTCACTTGAGTGCCAAAAATTGAACCCACAAGCTAGCAAAATGAGCAAAAACAGCGCGTGAACAGAGGCATACTGGACATGTTTCAAACATTAGCTGGGATTTTGTGTGAGACTGAGCCTGAGCCTTCATTTTCCTAGCTGGTGCATAATCACCTGTCTTTACTTTTAAAAGAGTTCGAGCGCTATTTCCCAACCAAGGGATGGATCCACGACCCATTTATTTATCAACAAACCAGGTGAATCCAGCATGGCTGTGCAAGAACTGCTGGAGATCGCAAATGACCGTGGTTTTAAAAGTATTTTCAAGAGAAAACTCTGCCGATGTTCTGGATCAAAGTCATGGCAGAATACCTGGAGATCGGCACCACAGCACTGAAAACCCTGTTACTATTTCGGACAACCTATCTGTGTGAAGCGGGGTTTTCTGCAGGGACAGCAATCAAAACAAGACAATGGAGTAGACTGGACATAAGCAACACACTTCGGGTGTCATTGTCTCCCATTACCCCCAGATGTGACTGTCTCATGCAGAGAAACAAGCTCAGGGCTCCCATTGATTTAGCGCTATGATGAGTTAAAATTTTCATTCACTTTATATTCATTTTTGTGGCGTATTTGTATTGTGGCGCAGCTGTTGAAAAATAACATTCATGGAGTGTTTAATAAGAAAAAATTTAACTGTTGTGTATGTATATTTAGATAATAGAGAAATAATTTTGGAATTGCTGGTTCTTTTTCCACGTGTATTTTTTTAATAATGTTTATTATTTCATTATTTGTTTTATTATTATATTATTATTTTTTATTATCACGTTTATTATATTCGTAATATAAACAATCTACAAAAGTTAGTCTGACATGGAAGACCACAGAGCACACAGATATTAGAGACGGCTACTGATAGAAGTTTTGTTGTAAAAAGTAAGGGTGCCCCAGGTGTAGAAAGTGTCATGACATGGGGAGCAAGGTGTAAAGGAGGATCTAAACTGCTACGAGAGCCTAAGAGGACCTAAGTCGGCTTCATGAATAAGGGTAGGTTTTATTGAATGTAAAAATAAGGCAACTGAAATGCAACAGCAAAACCAACAAGAATAAACTCCAAAAAAGCAAAAGGCCAAAAAGACTAACCCCCGCAGACCAATGGGGCTAAGGCTAACCGCGACGACTAGGGAATGTCCAAGGTGAAGTGGACCCGGTTTTACGACCGGCATACCAATCTGGCCAACCACATTGGCATGAACCCCATTTTACAGCCAGATGTACCGAACCAGCCAAGCACTGGGACGAAGGGGAGGTCTGAGTGAGGACCAGCAGTGCAGTGAGGGCACAGGGCCCAAGCGATGCCCCACCTGTAGCATCGGATGCCCTATCAGTAACCCCCACATGGATCCTTTGGGTCCGGCTGTGCCTGGACGACCCGAGGGGGGGTTGGGCAGTGCAGAGGTACAGTTACCTGGCCCTACGCTAGAAACAGTTACCTGGCCCTATGCCTTGAATTACCTCAGACCTCCTGGTCTTACTCAACCCTCCCTCTACAAAGGAAGGGTGGTACCTTTGTCCCTCACCTCCTCTGGTGCCACGAGTGAGAGCGGTGCATGCACCCACTGCACATCCCACAGCTGTGCAGCATATGCGGGATGCAATGCACCAGCTCAGGACGTGCCTAGCATGTACCGATAGAAGCCGCGTATCAACTAAAACACCTAAATCGCCCCACACTGGCTGCGAGCCATGGCGAACCAGTATGGTCTCCGGGCCATCAGACGTAGAAAAAGGTCTTACCTTAACAAATAGCCAGCAAGGACTGGTTTGCGCCGACTTGCTCTTTATAAGCCATCCACAGCTGAACCCAATCTGCAAGGCTTTGATTTCTGATCCCACTATTGCTGGCCATGCATGCTCCGGATGCAGAAAACCTTGCTGGGTTCAGCTGTGATGTCAGGCTCACACCAGAATGCCCATGTTAATTGGTGCAAGTCTGGCATGGATTCTGACAGAAAGTGATGCCGCTACTCTAGCAGCTCCCACCATGCCATTCTGTGAGCCCTTGGGGTCACATGGGTCATTGTATGAATGGGGGTTAAAAGTCCTACAGAGGGATCTCAAGACTGCTTTGTAAGTGGCTTATAAGGGGTGATGTAAACCACCCCCTCTGTTCAACAATGGTTGTAATAGTTGGACATAAATTGATTTATGAATTTATACCTCTTTCATACAATATCTTCTCTGTCCAAAATACAAACATCCATATCCTTTTTCTATAGATGCAAATGGAGTGGAGTGCTATCTTGATGAGCTGGCTCTCCTGTTGTGCCATGCATCTGTGGTTGCTTGTTCTCTCCTACAAATAGATTAACTAGAGTATTTAAGGGATGTGGATGTGTTTCCTGTTTTATTGTTTTTAATTTGACACTATAGTTCATGAGATTTTACTGAATAAGTGGGAAAATACCATCAATGCTGAAGTATTGGCACTTTTTTGGTTTAGATCCTACTTGAAGAATGGATGTGTGTCCTCCTTATCCTGAGTGATCTGTTTTCCTTCCAAATTGATGCTGTAATAGATACTAAAATTCCCTGTCTGCAAGTAACATGTAGGTTGAAATACTGTAGTTGTATGATTACAAAGTATTACTGGTATTTATACGTATAAGAAACTTATACAGTATAAGAAATAGTTTATTAATGCTAATTAAATAATACATTTAGAAGGATTATATGGCTGAAAATCCAGTCCTCGTTGCTAACCACCTTCCTCTCAAGTGTGTGGCTTTGTCATTGTATAGTATCTTAAAAACATATCACAGGGGTAGTTTGGGAAATGGGAAGGGAGAATTTAACGAAACTAGTTGCAACTAGTAAACTAGTAATGACTGCTTCCATTATCAATGATACTGTGATATTTTCTGAGAGCCTATTCTATTGTGAAATATTTTTACACTACAGCTGGTCAACAGCAATAGCACTAAAAAAGAAATTAAATAGTAGTAAATCAAATATGATATACAGCTTTGCTAATGTGGCATAAAACATTTCATTAAGGTCTTGGTTTATATCCTTGGGGAATAAGCAGGCTTTGAGAATTTAAAGTGATTGATGAATTCAAAAGAATTTGTTGAAGCTTTAGGCAGTGACATTGATTTATGTGAACTGTTCACGGGATCTAGTGTTCTGACTATTGAGGAACTGTATGAATTTGAGAGTGGTTAGAACATAAATTGTCTCTATTTGTTTCATTGGAACATGATGTCCAAGTGGTTAAGAATGTAGACTAATAGTTGTTTAGGACAATGCTGGTTTCCACTTAAGTTTTTGGACCTTTGCTTTGGACCCTTACTCAAGCGTCCTAAGCAAACTGCTTGCCTTTGACCTACCAAAGTTTCTCTTTGTAAGATTTAGGGAGTTTCCTTTGCCACTTCTTGTCTAGGCCTGCTCAAATTGTGAATAGATAATAGAAGACAATTGTAAAAAACAATTGTAAAGTTGCTTTGAGACAATGCTCCATTGTAAAAAGTGTGATAGAAATCAATCTGAAAAAAGCTGGAAATATAATGTAACTGTTTTTTTTTTTAATTATAATTGTTTGATACTATAATTACTACACTGAGCACTAGGATGTTTGGATCTATCAGGATCCACGCCCGACTTGCTCCGATTAACACGAGCAGTCTGGCATGGACCTGACGTCACAGCTGAACCCAGCAAGGTTTTCCAATTCCTGTGCATGTACAGAAAACAAAGTCTCTCATATTGTGTTCAGCAGTGGATGGCTTATAAAAGCGAGTCACACAAACCAGTCACCATTTGTGAAGGTAAGACCGTACTATGTTGGCCTGGTGACCGTACTGGTTGGCTGTAGCTTACGTAGTCGGTGTGGGGCATTTAGATGGGGTTTTTAAGTGGATATGCAGTTTCCACCATTACACACTAGGCATGTCCCAAGTTGGTGCATTGCATCCTGCATATGCTGCACAGCAAGCGGCACCCATCTTGCTCTTGGTGCCAGAGGAGGTACCACCCTTCCTTTGTAGAGGGAGTGTTGAGTAAGACCTGAAGGTCTGAGGTAATTGGAGGGTGTAGCTTGTTAGAGTAGGGACAGGTAGCTGTAACTCTGCCTGCCTGAACCCCCTCGGTACCCCTACAGTCCCCGTGTGGTCGTCCAGGCAGTGCCGGCAGGTTATCTGTTACCACAGGTTATCTGTTGGGTGGGTCATCACTGGTACGGTACATCCAGTCTTAAAAATGGGTCCACATGCAATGGTTCACTGGGTTGTTACACTGGCCGTAAAACTGGGTCCACCACCTCAGACGTGTCCAAGTCATCACCGTGCACCCTAGCCCCATCCGCCCACGTGGGTTTGCCATTTAGGCCTTTTTGGTTAAGTGTTCGGCTTTGCTTATTTTTTATTTTTTTTATTTTTTTGCTTTAGTTTCCTTAGTTTCCGTATTTTACATTCATAACCTTATTCATGAAGCTGTCTGCACGTGGTTCCTCCTTTCCACCTCTCCCCCCAAATCGTGACGGGATCTTAGGTTCTGCCATTTTCAGACTATGGTTTTCATCTTCTAGAAACATACAGTATTTATAGTTGACAGCAATGTAACTGAGTTATAAATACCATGTGCCTGGCCATGCTAGAAATATTACCTGGACTGGCTGACATTTTATGTTTAATACATCACCCCAAGTCAAACCTTCTATTAAGAATTACTGCAATAGCATAAAAATGTTGCCTAGAAAATGTGAAATGGCAAAAAATATTACAAGTTTTAAACTTTTTGCATACAAAGGCAATTTGGATTCACATAGACAGCCAAACCCTGCCATCTGGTTATGGTCCACAGCTACAGTTATGTATAGAATAACTTGTGTTAATATGTGATAGACACTGATTTTTGTTTGTCACTCCTACATAGCTTGGGACTTAAGGCTCTAGACTAATTAGTGAGTTACAGGTTAACATAATGAGTCTGACAAGCTGCTATTGTTGACTTTTTAAACAAAACCCATAATCTTTAATGGCTCAGTTAAAAATTGCTCTGGACCATCTGCTGTATTTATAATGTCTATTCAGGTATTTTGTGATTATATCATATAAATTTATATATAAATCTGAATTCAGCAACATGGACAAGCAAGGCCGATAGTGTAAGGATTTCAGCACCATGGATAGAGAAAAAACTTCATTAATAACTGCAAGACCACAGACTGTGCTGCAGAAGCCAGTGTGATGCAGAATTATTTATTGCTGTGTTCACAGTCCCCCAGTAACATAATGTTATATCAATAAACAGATACATTTATGGCCATTTAATAGACAGCATTTGTTCACATCCCGTCGTATAAACAATATGGACAAAACTTTTTGTACATCTGTAAATCAAACACAAAACTATTTGCTTGACTATGGAGTTAGTGCCTTACCTTCTTTGCTGCTATAACAGCCAATTTTTCCTGGACAAATTTATAAATGTAACTATGAGGATTTGCTTCCATTTGGGTACAAGAACATTAGCTCTGAGATCCCCAGTTTGATCCCAACTCTGGGCTTCACCAATGTGGAGTTTACATGTCCTTCCTGTGGCTCTGGATTTTCTCTGGGTACTTTGGTTTCCTACCACTGTCCAAAAACATGAATAATAGGTTAAATGGTGTTTCAAAAGTACCCTTACTGTGTGTGTGCCCCTTGGTGCGTTGGCACCCTGTCTAGGCTTGTTCCTGACTTGCGCACTGTGTCACTGGCTAGGAACCAGCTTTCACGTGACCCTGACTAGGATGAAGTGGATAAAGGAAGGAAGGAAGGAAGAAAGGTCGGTCAGTCGGTCGGTCGGTCACAGTCTTGGGTGATAGAGCCTGGGTTACAGTTACCATGCCTCTTCATCCATAGGAGTTGGATAGGGTTAGATTAAAAACAAATTTCCCCTTCAATGGAACTAAGGGACTCAGTCCAAAAATATGGTAAACATAATATATTTATTCACTTCCAAAAAAGCTCCAACTGAAACAAGTTTTTGGTATATAATTGTAGTGGAATACACAAGTACAATCTTTGTATAAGAAGATTCTAAGTCTAAGTAGACAACATATGTGTTGTTTGTGCATATAGAATATTTATGGTGTTCAGAATTATGTGTATTCTTTGTATTGTATGCTCACCAGCCATTGGGTACCTCTTGGACTGCTGGTTAACCCAAATAAATAAACCATTCACATGGCATCAATGCATTTAGGAACATGGACAAGACAACCTTCTGAAGTTAAAATCAAGAAGAATGGGGATGAAATGTGATTTAAGTCACAAAGGATGTGACATGGTTGTAGGTGATTGACAGGCTGGTTTGAACATTTTACAAACTGAAGATTTTTATGTCTAGCCATTTCTAGGATTTACAGAGAATGGTCCAAAATAGGAGAGAAAATATCCAGTAAGTAACAGTTCTCTGAATGAAAATGCCTTGTTAATGCTAGAGGTCAGAAGAGAATGACCAGACTGGTTCGAGCTGACAGAAAGACAACAGTAACTCAAATATCATTATAATGAAGGCATCTCTGAACACACATCATGTAAAACCTTGAGGCAGATGGACTACAGCTGCAGAAGACAGACCAGATGTCATTCCTGGTAGTTAAGGACAGGAAACTTATGCTACAATTCAAACAGGCTCACCATTTAAACAATAGATGTTACCTGGTCTGATGAGTCTTGATTTCTGCTGCGACATACAGATGACAGGGTCAGAATATGGCATTAATAACATGAAAGCATGGATTCATCATGCCTTGTCTCAATGGTTCAGGCAGCTGGTGCGCCTTAAAACTGTAGGCTCCTTAAAACCAATTGAGCATTGTTTAAACACAATAGCCTACCTGAGTATTGGTGCTGATCATGCATATCCTTTTAGGACCACAGTGTACCAATTTTCTGATGGGTACTTCCAGCAGAAAAACAAACCATGTCACAAAGCTCAAATCTTAAACTCAAACTGTCTCCACAGTCAGCAGATCTCAAACTAATGAAGCACATTTTGTATTTGGTGAAATGTTAGATTCACATCATGGATGTGCAGATGACAAATCTGCAGCATTTGTGTGATATTATCATGTTATATGGACTAAAATCTCTGAGGAAGGTTTACAACAATTTGTTGAATCTATGCCATGACGAATTAAAAATTGGTTCAACTCAAACAATTTGTACCTAATAAAGTGGCCAGCAAGTGTATTTTACTTATGATTAATATTTTAAATAAAACCAATACTCAGATAGTAATGTTTTCTGAGTGTATTTAGCTCTGGATTCAGTTTCAGCTTCCAAATTAACTTGTGATAATTAGCTTTACTGTGAAATTGCTTCTTTTTATGCAAGCAGTAAGCAATTCCTGCTGTCTACTGCTGAGAAGCTTTGAGTGTCTGCACCACATAATCGATTCCTACGTCCCCTAAAAAATCTTACCATTATTATATTCTAGCCGTATCAATCATTCTCTCTGTCCTCCTTTTCACCTTACTGGTGTTTTTCTTAGCCTGTTAGTCTCCTCGTTTATTTTGTTTTTTTTAACATTTTAAACTACTTACTCTCACTAATATTTCACATTTTCCTTTTCTTACTTTACTGTTTACTATAGCCGTTTTCTTATTTGCCAGTCTTTTTCATTTCTGTGTGTGAGTGTGAGGGGAGAGAGACAATTCCCATGTTATCAGTTGGAGGTGAGATGGAATGAAAGACCCAACTGCAGACAGCTTCATGACAAAAATGGTAAATTTTATTAACTCAAGCAAACTAAGGAAAACATGAAAGCAAAACCAACATTTAAATAATAAAAAGAAATATAAAGACTTACCAGCTGAACCGACGAGGGCCAGGGCACCCGGGGATGGCGAGGTCACATCTGGAGTAGCATGGATACGCTTAGACCATGCAGAGACAAGGGAGAGGTATGGCAGAGAGGTGCATAGAAGCTGGTCTCTAGGCAATGCCCCAGCCTGCAGCTACCTCATTTCCTGAAGTCCACGGCTGTGTGGTTCCTTTATGTTCCTTTATGGACTGTGTCGGGTTGCCACGTACTGGTGTATTCATCACTACTGCACTGTGGTCTCCTTGTTTGGTCATCTGCTCTATGACCACATGAGGGCACAGAAGGGGCCGGGGGGGGGGGGGGATGATGCTGAGGGTAGCGCGCTTTCCCTGCATGGACCATCTAAGTCCTGAAATTACCTCTTTTTTGAATTACCCATGAGCAGCATTGCATCCATCCCGCTAAGTCTTCTAAAATCGGCCATAAAATGAGTGGAGGACACCAGCCCAGGACATGCCTTGTGTAAAAAAAATGAAAGTAAATCAATACACCACTACAACCCTGCTGCTGCATGCCTTGGCACTCAGCTCCAGGAGCAAAGCAATACCGAGCGGTGTGAGGTCTTTCCAATAACATGAGTAATGAAGCCGCATAGTATTGCTCACACTTCCAGCTTTTATAATGCCGGTAATGCCGAGTGCAAGTGGAGCGTGCATCAGTGCCGTGCCACTAGAAGGCTATAAAAGCCTAGACAATAACTAAACAAGGAAATAACTGAATAATAATTACAGTCAGTATAAATCCAAGATAGTTCATGCTTTGTCTGGTCTACTTAAATTTTGTTAGCTCTAGTCTCCTCACAGCTCCTTCTGACCACAATTTGAATCCTGGCCCAGTTACTACCTATATGCATAGAATTACGGGGGGTACTGGGGGGTACTATACCCCCCAATTAGACCAAGAAAAAGGTTTTGGGGGGTATGATATTTTTTCTATTATTGTGAAAAGAAATACACAATTCAAACTAACTCCCATTCAGCATTCTTATTGCAGGAGGAACATTTCAATGTAAATCGATTTCAGACAGACATCCCTATTGTGGACCGTACCATTTTACTCACTTTAGCGCTGGATCGCGCTAGAAGCAACAGCTTCCAGTCCACCGTAGTCAGTCAGTTGACTCAGTAGCAGGTACACGGTGAGTTCATGAGTTTGAAGCTACCTACAGTCTATGATTTGCAGAAGATGTGCGTTGGTAACATTAGGGTGTATTCACACCAGAAAAGTCCTTTGGTCCATTTGTTTGGTCCGAAACAAATGTGGCCTTTATTTTTTTCTTTTGGTACAGTTCGCTTTCAGACTGCATTTTTTTGCAAGTGAACTATCACTTGTAAACAAGGCCATGCGATTGTTTCTCCCATTGGACAGAAATTATTTGGGCGAGACATAGAACAGGAAGAAAAACAAGCCATGCATGCTGCGATACTTTTCAGTGTTTGTCCTGTAAACACTATTCTTCTGAAATCCCCAAAAAAGATCGGGAATAATCTAGAGCAACTAATCCAGCGCAGGTTTCGCGACATTCTATTTGTAATTTTGGAAAAGTGTCGCTGAGTTCGAGCTGCAAGGGGAAGAATACGGTGCCCTTTGTAAAATTACAACCAGAACCTCAGGGGAGTGGGGACAACACAAAGAGCCAGGTAGTAGGCTAGCCCAGGAAAAATAGCCCTTAGTACAGTGGTTCTCAACCTTGTTGGAGGTACAGAACCCCACCAGTTTTATATGCACATTCACCAAACCCTTCTTTAGTGAAAAATAAAATATTATTTTTTTTTCAAATTCAAGACATAGGTATATGTTTTTTCATCGATTCCGGCTCTCTTCTTCTTGAATTCAGCAAGCGTTGTGTTCTTGTATTCCCCATCTCCATGCAGCAAGAAGTTTTCCTTTAGTTTTGCCGGTGCGAGTCTAGAGTTGCTCAACTTGGCATTGCAAATCATGCTGATAGGACGCTGACTCCCATCACGTTCCGTGATACACTTGAATACATGTTGTACATATTCGTCCGACCACTTTCTTTTTTGCTCGACATAAATAGTATGGATTAAAATATTAAGAAAGAAATCACACAACGTACTACCAGGACAGTCTCGCGTTGACTACTGAGCGCACTAATTTCCTCTCAGCACTGATTGGTCAAGCCATGTAACGTGATCATCTGCAACTGAGATTTGTTCTGTAAATGAATAAATGAATATTACAATTTTATTTTATACATTTTAATTTTTTTCTGTGATGGCCAAGCGGGGCGTGTCATCACGAATTGACACGATAAGTCAGGTGTGTCTTGAACTCCTCCGAACCCCTGAGACCGACTCACCGAACCCCTAGGGTTCGATCGAACCCAGGTTAAGAACCTCTGGCCTAGTACATATGCTAGTGTTTGAAATTGTTTTCTATTGCTTTTACTTGAAACATTCCCTTTGTAAGCAATTTTTAAGATATTCAGAGTACCCTGTCTGATTTGATTCACAGAGCCAGCCTAAAACATGAAAAGAGGTGGTGGGGGGTGATATGATAGTCGTACCCCCCAATTATGATGGGGTAATTCGCACTCTGCCTATATGCATGTTTTCTCCATGTCTGTGTGGGTTATTCCTTGTACTCCAGTAGTACTCCAGTAATTTTCACAGCTGCAACACCTTGCTAACCACCATTATTCTAGTGTCTAGAGCAATAAATGTTAATTGGTTATTGGACTACACAGTTACTTATGCCAAAAGCAATTAAATTCCAAATGATTACAAGGGATATTGTTGGCATAGTAGTTAGGACCCAAGTTTGAGTCCTGGCCTGGTATCTGCCTGTGTGGAGTTTACTTTACACAGTATTAAGATGTGTTATGTCAACGGGTCCAGTGTAGTCTCTGGGATGTGCCAGTGTGAACGAGTGAATATATTTGCATGCGTGTGCCCTGCGATGGACTGACATCATGTCCAGGGATGGTTTTCACTTTCTGACCTGCTTTGTCAGTTAGTTCCCAGCCTATGCCCCTGAATTGGATTCAAGCAAGTATGGAAAGTGAGTCAGCAGAGTGATGTTTACAAGATATGTCATATGTTTGCAATTATAAACCTCAATTCTGTTAAAATGGTAAAAACAGCTTCCTCAAGAGACATCGCAGCCTATTGTTTTGCAGAATAAGGGCTTTGGGCACATACATTACATAGTCTCTTACGTAAAGGAAACAGAAGGGGAAAAAGCTCTTGTAGGATGAATTTTACTTTAAGGCCAGGGAAAATACCATGCACATCTGAGCTAGTGAAGTTATGGGCTTAATTCTTCGTTAACTAGCTTTAAACACTGACAGCTTGAGTGCTAATTGTATAAGAAGATGTAATTACTGCAACAGGAGCATTATTAGATGAAAGTAATTTCTAATACACAGAAGAGCTGTATGACAACCCTAATCAGTGAAAACATTGTAAATGTATTGATTCATTTCTGATAAATGTAATGATACTTTGGATTATTTTTAAAAGCATTTTTACTATTTCCAAACTTTTGGACAGTAATTTCTATATTTATAGTAAAATCTGAGGATTTTGTGGCACCAGTGGTCATGTATTGAAGATATTATGCATGCATGTCTTTTCCTCTGCTTTCCCTCAATCCATCCTAATCTGCCTCTAACAAAAGGACCACTTGCAGCACAGCACACACAGCATGACTCTGGCATTCCTCTCAAGATAAATTAGCTTATCTCACTTTTACAATAGAAGTCTAACACAATAAAGATTGATGTTCAGACCATATTCTTGTGCAGACACTCAGATTAAATAAGAAAAATTACAGACAGACAGTCAATAAGCAGTCGTTTGTTTACATAAGTGTACTTTGAACTTAATGCTCATAATTACTGTACCATTCTGTTGATATGCTCCTTTGAACAGGGATAGCATGCAACTGTCACCATTCACATAAGGTACAGTACTCACAAAAGTGAGTACAGCCCTCACATTTCTGCAAATATTTTATCTTTACATTGAAAAACACTGTAGAAATTAAACACACACACACACACACACACACACACACCTATATA
>JAVSBU010194647.1:0-12203 GCA_033118015.1 Loricariichthys derbyi
CAAAAAAATACAAATAAATGACCGCTAAAGCTACAGCAAATGTGAGAGATGAGTTTACTCACTTTTCTGGTGGCAGAGGCTTGTAATTTCTGTTGGCGTTCATCAAAACGTCAATGATTGAGATGTGGCGGCCTTGGGCATGTGCAGTTCATCTCAGTCTCCAAAAGTCTCCAATAACACCCCAGAAAGTCGGTAGGTTTGTTGCTAGTCACTTTTTAAAAAATAAAGTTGCTAGACGGTCTGAAATGTTGCTAAATATAGCGACAAAGTCGCCAAGTTGCTAACATTGGTGTAACGAGGAAGCTGCTTCAGCGTTTGTAAGCAGCCTTCTTCATGGGGTCTTTAAATGGCCGCGATTAGCGGGTCCTTATTGCCACCTAGCGTTGCGGCGCTGATGCATGTCTAATAGGGTTCAGCTTTATTTATGCCAGGCGATCTCGTGAACTGTCTGCTTAGTGCCCATTTGCTTCGTCTGCCCATGCGTTTGTGACGATGAACACAGATTTTGGTTCATTCTACGCATGCGTCAGTGATGACGACAGCACATATCGATGGTGTGAGTTTTAACTGCCTTTTTCAACTATGCAAGTTCGGCGGCAATAAAAAAAAAAAAAGGCGATTATTTTTTTTTTTTTATGTTTTTTCTCGAAAATGTGAAAAACTAACATGGCGGGTCCGCCAAACAATTAATTAAAAAAGTCTGGCCTTACTACGTTTAGATGCCCAGTGACAGTTTAAAAAAAAAAAAAGACAATCTAAATCTCCCCTGTTTGTTCCAGATGCTCTACTGCATTCTTTTTATCTGTAGACCTCCTTTTGCTTATATCAGTTTTACATTAATCTTATGATGACAGTCCTCTAGCTGACTGTATTGTGGTCTGAGACCACACACCCATAAATCCCATCTTTACATGAAATAACTTAATTACATATTGTGGTGAATTTAGTTAATTGTGCGTTTATGGGACTTTAATTTGCTGTTAAATTTTCCCAGAATTTTGCGTGAGGTGTGGTTTATTTATGTTATGTTTGTGGCTTTGCTCTAAATTAGTGCTGATTGTTGGCTATCTATAACTATCAGCCTGTTTGTAAAATCATCATGAGAATAAACAGGACTGATTTAAGTGTTTGACATGAATCAGCATCGCAGTCTGAATGAGGAGTGTGGTCAAGTGATCTGGGGTTATTTTGAGGTTACTCTAAACTGAAGAGTATTCATTTTCCTTCTATAGTTGTGCAATACACACTTGATCTGAAATAACTATATCATTGGGACTTTTGCATGACCTTTTAAGCTTGAGCTAGTTTTCCAATAGAGTGAAGGTACTTGGGTATGGCAGTGGGATGGTTTGGTGGACTTTGACCGTTATTTCACTCACTTGCAGAATATACGTAGGTTGAATTGGTCTATTTATCAGGGACAACAGCAGCAATTTGACTGAATTTGATTAGTAAATTAATTCTGTTTGAACTTGTACTAAGCTCTTCACTAGTTCACTTTAGTAGCCGTTTATCAATTTAGATGTTTTAGCATTCTTAATGCTTACAAAGATGTTGTTTTCTACAATTTGGATTTGGATTAATCGACATCCTACAAAGTTCTTTTTCTGCACAGTTCTGTGTTGGGCCATATGATATATTTTTCTAAAAGCTTTTTGATATTATATCTGATACTAACATTTTTCTGCAAGTACTTTATGCAAAACATAAACCCTGATAGTGTCATACTTGAAAATTTACATGATTAGAGTTCAGTCAAAATGTAATTCGTACAGCTTTATAAAAACTGGTTCCCTTTTGAGATTCTCATGCCTTTTCTCATTTTAACAGATTCTTGTTTGCTTCTTTTTTTGTGAACAAGACAAAATTAAATGTGACCTCATGCTTTATTTAATTCACACTTGACACATTCTCATGTAGATTACATAAGACCGAGTTCATAAGAGTTCATAAGAGATAATAATAATTTGTGCTGAATATGTATCTGTAATAATATTACATGATTTGACTTCACTCATACTATATCTGGTGTACATAATGCATTTGCTAATATATTTCATGTTATTTTTTCTTTCTTCTTAATATTTTACCCAAACATTTGCACATGAAATACAAGCACATATTAGAAAATGTTTATCTACATATAAACAAGGAAAGTGCCTTTAACATTTTAAAATCAGAATTGATTAAAACTCAAGACGTAGTAAATATTAGTCAGCCCTGACACTTCTGCTTTGGACACTATATACAAAAAGACAAAGTGAACTTAGTAGTGAGTTCAGCAGCGTGAGAATGGGAAGCTGCAGCTGCTTTAAGGTTACAGTAATGTTATTTTTCATGACAGTCATTTTGAAAGTCCTGACTTATCTTACAGAGAAGTATGAGCTCATATTTTTGTGTCTGACAAGCGACTGTGTCTCATACCATCTTAAATTGAAAACAGTCATTGTTTTGTGAACAAGTTATTGAATAGCATCTCCAAGTTGCAACGCAAGCGTTCTGTAATAAATCATAAATGCAGAGAACAGCATCACTGTCAATGCTCTCTGGTTCCAAAAACTAAGATTTATTTTCTATCATTTTGAGGAAAATCCTTGAGTATACTGCAGGAATTGAATGACAATGATGATCAACCTTAAGGTCAAACTTTCTACACAGTTTTTCCTTTCAGAGGAATGACTGTGTGGTTATTGATTGATTGTACTGGAAATCTTTTTGCTCTTTTGAGGAACATTAGTTTCTACTTTTTGATGTAAATTCTGCATTGTACATCATATCATCTCAGGATATGTCATGAGTCCATTTGAGAAGACGGGCCTTTGAGGGTTTTTTTTTTTTCCCCTTTCTTTATTTTTTTCCTGGTCTGTGTTCTGGATTTTAAGTTACATTATTCCACATTGTGCTGCCTAAATAAATGATGGATTTTACCAGTGCAAACTTTGGTCATCTAAAGGATATGAGACTGCAAGTGTGTAAATGTAAGGCTGCTTATACTGTACATAGAGAAGGATTTAATGTTAAACTTTGAATTATTTAATTGAAAACATGATCTGCTGCAGTGACTATAATCTGTTGGAGTTTAACAAAGTATGTTTAATTTCTTAATAACTTTCATTAATAAAGTTACCCCAAAGATCTAATGTCTTGTGTGTACAACACAGGACTTTGCCTTGTTTTCTGGTCTAACCCAAAGAAGCATGGTTTTGTATTTAGGATCTGCTTTCTTGTGTGTTTTAGGAAGTTTTTCCCTGCTATTATTATAATGTTTGCTCATTTGGAGGCTGTTGTGAGGTTGTTAATGTCTATTTGCAGTCTATCCTGGTAGGATAGACTACTGTGCATGTGAGACCATACAGCTTGCACATTCCGCCATTCTACGTAAAAACACATGACTGAAGCTAAAAATGAATGAACAAATTGTGCAAGGAGAGAAAATATAGCACCATCAGCTTCGCAGTCTACATCGTTTGATTTAATTGCTAAACCTGGGTTATCCTCACTTGCATGAAGGTCACTTGGCCTTGAAAAGTTGAAAGGTGGCTTTGAAAACTGTTGGAAAGACAACTTGATAACCAACTTATTTCACCCTCTGCAAACTAAGTAAAATGCAGAACATGAAGATTGACAAATGTACTGTCTAGGTTGCTCCTAGTATGGCTCATGTTCTCATTTGATCATAATTCTGTTGTTGTGGCAAAATCTGAAACTTTCTACAGTTTACGCACTGCAGTTTTTACTTGAATACATCATTTTTAAGTAAATGGGAAAAAAAACCTCTTTCTGAGTTCAGTGAAAGCATTGAAATCAATTTTTCTTCTCTCTTGACTGAGTTAACGTAGCCCATAAACAAGTGGACAGCTTCCACTAAATGCACCTCACAGACTCTCCGGGTTTTGTCTGTCACTTTGTTTTTGAGTTCTGCTCTGCATTTGTTCATCAACATTATCCACTGACATTTAGAGTTAAGTGTCGGCTGCTGTTGTATCAGACTAATTCTACAAGTACGAACAAGTACATGAGCACAATATCGGTATCTATCAGTATAGCCCTATTTATTTAAATTGTCATCTTAAGAGTGAGTCAACACATCTCTGTATTATTATGGCTTTTTTCTTATACTGTAAACTATAACATCCCAAACATTTATATCCTTGAAATGGCATGAATCATCCTCGACAGACCTCAACAAACCACAACAAAGGGTAAAATCATGGGTTTGATTATTCGTGGGTTCGCCGTATTTAGGCCATGCCCTCCTGTAAACACGAAAAAAGCCCGAAAAAGCCACGACATGCCCTCGACACACTGAGTAAACTCGCGTAATCATGCTAAAAGACCGCGTCACGACAGCCACGACCAAATACTCCTGTGTGTAAAAGGGGTATAAGCTGTCAATATCCTATAGTGAATCTACCATATAGGTGCACAATGTAAGTAAACTGTAGTGTTAAATTCAAACTAGCATAAATGATGAAGCAATTTACATAGATGCATTTTAAAATTATATAACCATATGTGGTTCTTGAGCACCACTGGAATAGAGAGAGGCTCAGTACAGCCCTGTGGCAATTTATTTAATAAGTTCATACATTTTTGTAGAAATCCTGTTGGTTTTAAAGTAATGAAAACCAAATCAGAAGCAGATGGAGATTATCTGCTTAGACATAAATATATGTTGCTGTCGCTGACTCAAAATGGGCTGTAGGCAGGTTTGATCATGCCTGTTTTGCCTTAAGAGACTGGGTGTCTGCAAAGTCTGCATGGATCAAAACAATACACTTAAATATTTGCAGACTACAAATTTGTCCTCTATATTAGTGTTTGTATCTGTCTGCTAGCTCTGACTAGGTCATTTATCTAACCTACACTGCCAATTCATTCCAATGTCGCTCATCAATCAACCGCAGGATGACATTGTGATCTCCAAAAGAGAATGGCAGTTAGTAGCTGGGGTGAAGCGCATGGCAAGGACAGTAAACAGGCTTCTAGAGATGGGGCTGAAGTTGTTTAGAAAGGCAAGAAAAAAACCAGAAGTGAATAACAGCCATCTTGAGGTTTGAAATAGGAAATAAGGATTGTACTATAGAACAATTGAGTAAGGTCATCTTCTATGTTGTTACATTTTTCAGTTTGGCCCAACACCTGGTTGTCTGATGGTTAGAGGGAGACCTGGAGAGGCTTGTAAGCCACAGTCTCACACACTCACTGCGGAATTTGTTTATTTTCTGGGTTACATCAGTGAGGCTGGAATTGGGCAGATTTGTCTTTGTGAAGGACGCATGAATAAAGCTGCACAAAAGACCTCATTCTTGGAAGAAAAGCTGCTTCTTTCTGCTGTGAAGTCTTCCCCAACACTGAGGACTATTTTTCCCTCTGGAAAGTTGAGGATGGATGGTCAGAAGCTGTTTAACATAGCCAAGCTACAGTGGTGTGAAAGTGTTTGCTCTTTCATGATTTCTTATTTTTTTGCATTTTTGTCACTCTTAAATGCTTCAGATAATCAACCACATGTAAATATTAGTCAAAGACAACAAATAAAATGCAGTTTTAAACCAAGGCTTGTATTATTAAGGGATAATACGGGAAGTTAAAACATAACTGTGGTTCACCACACCTGAGTTAAATTTCTGTAGCCACACCCAGGCCTGATTACTGCCACACCTGTTCTCAATCAAGAAATCACTTCACTAGGACCTGCCTGACAAAGGAAGTAGATGAAAGATCCTCAAAAGATCATGCCAAGATCCAAGTAAATTCAGGAACAAATGAGAAAGTAATTGAGATCTATCAGTCTGGAAAAGGTTATAAAGCCATTTCTAAAGTTTTGGGACTCCAGCGAACCACAGTGAGAGCCATTATCCACAAATGGCAAAAACATGGATCAGGAGTGAACCTTCCCAGGAGTTGCCGGAAAACCAAAATTATCCCAAGATTACCCAAGAGCACAGTAAAGACTCATCCAAGAGGTCACAAAAGACCCCACAAGAACATCATAAGAACTGCAGACCTCACTCATCTCAGTTAAGGTCAGTGTTCATGATTCTACCATAAGAAAGAGACTGGACAAAAATGGCCTGTATGGGAGAGAGCCAAGATGAAAACCACTGCTGAGCAAAAAGAACAATAAGGCTTGTCTCAGTTTTGCCAGAAAATATCTTGATCATCCCCAAACCCTTCGGGAAAACACTCTGTCGACTGATGAGACAAAAGTTGAACTTTTTGGAACGTGCATGTCCCATTTACATCTGGTGTAAAAGTAACAGCTCATTTCAGAAAAAAGAACATCACACCTACAGTAAAACATGGTGGTGGTAGTGTGATGTTTGGGGCTGTTTTGAACCTTCAGGACCTGGAAGACTTGCTGTGATAAATGGAACCATGAATTCTGCTGTCTACCAAAAATCCTGAAGGAGAATCTACGGCCTTCTGTTCATGACCTCAAGCTGAAATGAACTCTGGAGCAGGACAATGATCCAAAACACCAGCAAGTCCACCTCTGAATGACTGAAGAACAAAGTTCTTGTTTGAGTACATCACTGAAGACTTTGGAGTGGCCTAGTCAAAGTTGAATCCTATTGAGATGTAGCATGACCTTAAACTCGAAAACCCTCCAGTGTGGCTGAATCATAACAATTCTGCAAAGATTAATGGGCCAAAATTCCTGCACAGCGCTGTGAAAGTTATTGCAAATGCTTGATTGTAATTGTTGCTGCCAAGGGAGCAAACACGTTTTCATATAGGGCCATGTAGGTTTGGATTTATTTCCATCCCTTAATACTAAAAACTTTTTTAAAAACTGCATTTTGTGTTTACGTATGTTGTCTTTGATTAATAATTTAATTTGTTTGATTATCTGAAACATTTAAGTGACAAAAACATTTAAGGGGCAAAAAAAAAATAAATCATGAAGGGGGCAAACAATTTCTTACACCACTGTACATGTATCTTTGCACCAGGAGTGGCATAAAGTCACGTAACAGCAATGTGAAAGACTTGTGAAATGCAGGCCATAATGCATTAAATCTGTGCTTAACAATCAAGGTTTTTTGACCCAATATTGATTTCTTAACACCTCATAATTAAAACTTAACAATTGTAAATACAATACTTGTTTTCATATTTTATCTACATGCTCTTTTCGGTAGATTTATTTGAAAACTTATTTTCTGTTATTTTGTCATGTTGTCATTCAGCAAACAAACTCTTCATTCTAGTTTATAGAACAACACAAATATGTTCATTTTACACAAATATATAAAATACATTTAAATGGGCAAAAAAGAAAAACAGTGAAACTGAGAATGTTATTGTAGGCCTTTTGACACCCTCCTATACCAGTTTTCTTTTTGTCTTTTCATGAACTTTGGATGGATGTCAAGTTCTTGGTAATGTCACTGTTGTGTCATGTTTTACCAACTGTTTATGGGTGTATTTACTTTTGTTGTCATTTATCTAGACTTTAATGCCTTTGTGTTGAGAGATTCTCAGAAGACAGTAAATCTATATTATTATATAAACTGTACACTGACTATAAGTTCTATCCAAGTTTAATTTCTGTAATGTTGTCCCATTAATAGATATACTGCCTGGTCAAAAAAAGGCCACACACTGATATTTTTTGGTTGCCCTTAACTTTGATTATGCCATATGTTCACTGTGGCGTTGTTTCCACAAGCTTCTGAAATGTCACAATACTTAATTATGTCCAGAGTTGCACTGATGGTTCCTCAAGATCTTGTATTGTTGATGGGAGATTTGGACCACTGCACAAAGTCTTCTCCAGAACATCCCAAAGATTCTCAGGTCTGGATTTTGTGGTGGCCAATTCATGTATGAAAGTGATGTCTCATGGTTCCTGTACCATTCTTTTACAATTTCATGCCACTAAATTTTGGCATTGTCATCTTGGAATATACCATCGGGGAAGAAAAAAATGTATGATGTAATAACCTGGTGGTTCAGTATATTCAGGTATCAGCTGACCTCATTCTTTGGGCTCATAACATTGCTGAATCCAAACCTGACCAACTGCAGCAGTCCCATTTCATAGCCCTGCCCCCACAGGTGGTGACCTTTTTCTTTTTTTCCTAGGCAGTGTATAATAATAAAATTTGCAGAAATGTGAGGTATATACTTTGAGATACTGTAATGCCTTGGACAGCTATTTTTCTGGAGGTCTGTAAGAGATTAAGTAAAATGTAATTGTTTAAAGGGAAAAACAGTTGGAGGCGAAAAGAGAAAACCCTAAAATAATGTGATTGCACAAGTGTGCACACGCTCCTAACCTCCTGAGACCTGGACTTTTGCTTGCTGTGTTTTTTATTTTCTTCTAGCTATTTGGGATTTGTAAGACCTAACAAGTATAAAAACTAAACTTTGTCATTGTACAGGAAGATGTTTGTAATGTCCTCATATGAGCATGCAGGGTCTCAAGAGGTTAAAGGTCCCCTCCAGTAGTCATATCTGCTTAAGCTGAATGGATAGAGTTGAGTACATAGTGTTGAATGCCGCTGAACGTGTTGCTGATTCGTTTTTGTTTAACCTGTTAAAAGTTAAACAAGCTTAAAATCGTTACCTGGAGTTAGAGAGTTTGTTGCCGAAGATGTGACGACATGATCAGGTAGACAAAACGGCGACTCTGCATCGGAAGATTCATACTGTAGCGAGGTCGAAGGTTTATCAGATAGCGAGCTCGTAGATAAAGAAAACGATTTTAGTCCATATCAGTATGAACCTGAGTGAAGTGGGGAAAAGAAGGACGCTGCTTTGTTCGTGGATAAAGCAGATTCATCTCGTGTGGGGTACACAAATCGTAGTGTGACCTATTTTGACGCAGCCCTAATCCCATATTCTGACCAATCAGCGTGCGTGACCTGTGCTGCGTCAAAGTTCTATTCATTCAGCTTAAGTAGATATGAGCACTGGAGGGGACCTTTAAACTGGGGATGTATCTTCTGTGTTCACAGTCACATTCAAACTTATTATACAGCAGTCAGTATACACCTGCCACCAATTAAACTACTCTGATTATTTTTGTGTGTGTGTGTGTGTGTGTGTGTGTGTGTGTGTGTGTGTGTGTGTGAGGTCAAGTGTTTATTTTGCCTATAAGTACACCCATTCTTAACATTCCTAAATGAATGTTCCATCAGTTCAATGTTTTTAGCATTGCATTTATAGCTCGTAGAGCAGCTGAAACTGTGCAGACATCTGACAGGCAGTTAAAAAGGAGTATTTTAACTCCTTGAACTACTAAAATACATTGTTTGTAAAAAACTGCTTGAGCCAGTTGAAGGAATGATTGGTATATGCGCATGTGTGGACACGTGATCAGGATAGTATCACCTCCAACTTATTTTGAAAAAGCTTATAAATTATGAAGCCTTTTGGTCTCAAATGTGTGTCTGAACAGCTTCACTTTATTGGAGATGAGATAATAGCAGTTCATAGTGAATGGTGTTCTGCTGCAGAAGTTGTTCCCATATTTGCTGATTCACATTGTGGGTTTGTGGCCAGAAAGTCTCTTCCAGATGTGCTAGCAAACTTGGATGAACTCGTTGACATTGTACTTCAAAATGCTCACTGAAGTTGTTTATGGGTAATGTAATTTTAAATGAATAATGTATATGTTATATCATCATGGCCAATGTAATCTGCAGTGCCAGAACCACAAGACATGTTCTAAAGACAGCTCTATAAAGATAAAGGGTTCTCGTAGCTCAGACAAATTTCATAAGTGTGAGGGTGACGTTCCAAAATGATGTTCTCAGTTATGACTAACTTGAAATTACCTTACTTTGCTGTTATAGCTTCTTCCAATGTAGAAAGCTCCCTGGCAGGGTAACGTGAGGACTTTTCCAATATGCATTTTCACATTCTCACATCATCTGTGAGGATAAGGTTATATAGATTTCCAGGCCATTTTTAGTTTATTGCACAGTACAAAGATAGTCATAAATGATTCACCATAAAAAAGTCTGTTTATTTTAATAGTAATCCTTCTCTTAAGTGGTGTAATCACTTTCACAGACAGAATCAAATAAAATTGGACATACAAAGCCTAGCGCCTTTGTAAGAGACAATAAGATGGACAGAAATGAAGGCTGAGAAGTGGAGACACAAATGTCCATATAACAGACTGACATGCAAGCAAAGGTTTTACTATCGTCATCCTTCTCTTCCTTTTTCTCCTTTGGGGCTCTTTCAGACTGTTTTTGTGAATTGTGGTGCTTGTTTTGAATTAAGGATTTTTAAATTGGCAAATTTCTCACTTGCTAGTGCAATTTCCTTAAAGAAGTTTGCCTGTAATGTGATCCCTTCTAATTAATATGCATGAGCTTTCTCTTTCATTGATTAAAAAAAATTGTTGATGCTTATTACATCACAAAATAACACTCTTGAAGGGCAGCCATGTCTAAGAGATGATAATGAATGTGAACATATGAAGCTCATACCATATTTGCTTAATAAGGTCAGTATAGGTGCTGTTACATTTGATACGTCACTAATTAGCATGAACTAACACATTGCCACTGATTGCATATGGTTTACGCTGTGTGTCACCCAGGACAACTTGAAACGTGAAAGTTGATCATGTATGATGGCTCTTGTAACACTGAAACTGAGAAGAAGGTTACTGTAAGTCATTGAAAGATGGCTGCTAAGATAGGATTTCATTTATGGTATAGGGATAAACATGATCATGATCTATGTAAAGAAAGTGCAGGCATTCACAGTAAAGAGTTTATGCATCATTATAACATTAGTAGGTTAATAGGTTAATAAATACGCATCAGTATGATGTGTGTTGTCTATGAGGGGGATTGAGACTGTAAGTGGGAAATCCGGCTGTTGTTAATGAGGCCGACCTAAGTTGGGAAGAAACTGTTTCTATGTCTTGAGGTTCTGGTCAGAGTAAACCTCAGTATTTTGCCTGAAGGAAGTAGGCTAAATAATTTGTCCAGGATGAGAGGGATCAGCCATGATTTTTCATCTCAGTGTCTGGGAGTCATGTAGGTCCTGGAGAGATGTCAGGCTGCAGCTGATCACCTTCTCTGCAGAGTGGATAATGAGCTGAATTCTGCCCTTGTCCTTGACTTTGGCAGCAGCATAACAGATGGTGATAGAGGAGGTTAGAATGGACTCCAAGATGGCAGTGTAAAAGTTTACCATCAACGCCTTTGGCAGATTGAATTTCTTCAGGTGCAGCAAGAAGTAAATCCTCTGCTGTGCCTTCAGGGAGGTCAGGGAGCTGATATTCTGCTCCCACTTGAGGTCCTGTGATGATGGTACCCAGAAACCTGAAGGATTCCACTTTGTTGACTGGGGAGCCACTCTGGGTGATGGAGGCAGGTAGAGTGGGGTTCTTTCTGAAATCCACAACCATCTCCACTGCCTTAAGTGTGTTGAGTTCCATGTAGTTATAGTAGCACCACGACACCAAATGGTCAATCTCACTCCTGCAGGCTGACTCATCCCCATCAAAGATGAGACCAATAAGGGTGTTGTCATTTGTAAACTTCAGGAGCGTGACTGACTGGTGACTGGAGGTGCAGCTGTTTGTTTCATGTAAGAAGAGCAGCCCTGAGGGGGACCTGTGTTGGTGGTTCGGGGGTCAAAGACGTGTTTTCCCGGCTTAACAAACTGCTTTCTGTTAGAGGAAGTCAGTGATCCTCAAGTAGTCAGGCAAATGCAGCTGGTAGAGCTTCTCATGTAGTACAGCCCAGATGAAAGTATTAAACGCAGAGCTGAAGTCTACAATCAGGGTCCTAGCATAGTACATGTTATGTTTTCAGTGAGGCATTGAAGATCTCAGAACACTGGAGTCAGCTGGTCATCATAGTGCTTTAAGGAAGACGGAGGGACAGAGACTGGCCCTGCTGCTTTGTGGGGGTTCTGCCTCATAAACAGTTTAACATCGCTCTCAAGTACAGAGAAGGTCACCTTTGTGGTTTCTGGGGAAGAGGGTGTCTCTTAGGCACCATCCTGGCCCATTGCTTGAGTGGTGGAGCAGGAAGTGTGATTGAGGGGGGATGTGTCAGCACTGTCCTTTTGTCTTTCAAATCAACAGTAAAAGTCATTCAGGCTGTTTTTCTAGGTGCGAATCGTTAGCGGAGTCGGGGGCTTTAGGCTTAAGCCCCGTTCACACATACACGGTTGCGCCCGAGTTAACCGAGATAAGCCTTTTTCGGTTTTACCTGCAAAAA
>JAVSBU010194861.1:0-12202 GCA_033118015.1 Loricariichthys derbyi
AATTGAGGAAAATGATCAAATATTACATATTAGTGAGTGGCAAAAGTATGTGAACCTCTAGGATTAGCAGTTAATTTAGTCAGGTATTTTTAATCAGTGTGATGAAAATCAGGTGTGAGTGGGATTTATCAAAGTCTGCTCTTCAAAACAAGTTTATGGAAGTGTCTCATGGTACAAACGAAGGAGATCAGCCATCACCTTTTGGAAAAGGTTACAGAACCATCTCTAAAGAGTTTGGACTCCACCAATACACATTTAGACAGATTTTGTACAAATGGAGGAAATTCAAGACCATTGTTACCCTCCCCAAGGGTTGATCAACAAAGATCACTCCAAGAGCAAGGCGTGTAATAGTTGGCAAGGTCACAAAGGAACCCAGGGTAACTTCTAATCAGGCATCTCTCACATTGACAAATGTTAATGTTCATGAGTCCACCATCAGATGAACACACTGAACAGCAATGGTGTGCATGGCAGGGTTGCAATGTGAGAGCCACTGCTTTCCAAAATGAACATTGCTGCTCATCTGCACAGTGATAAACATCATGTGGACAAGCCAGAAGGCTACTGGAAGAATGAAATGTGGATGTCCAAAATAGATCTTCTGGTTTTAAAGAGAAGCTTTATGTTTGGAGAAAGTATAACACTGAATTCCAACATAAGAACATTATCCCATCTGTGAAACATGGTTGTGGTAGTATAATGGTTTGGACTTGTTTTGATGCATTTAGGCCAGGACAGCTTGCCATCATTGATGTAACAATGGATTCCGAATTATATCAGAGAATTATAAAGGAAAATGTCAGGACATCTGTCCATGAACTGAATCTCAAGAGAAGGTGCGTCATACTGCAAGGCAGGGACCCTGGGATGGCAAGTCAAAGTCTTGACCTTAATCCAATGGAAATGTTGTGGAAGGACATGAAGCAAGCAGTTAATGTGAGGAAACTCACCAACATCCCAGAGTTGAATCTGTTCTGTGCAGGGGAATAGCATAAAATTCCTCCAAGCTGGTGTGCAGGATCAACTGTTGCCTGAAATGTTTAGTTGCAGTTATTGCTGCACTGGGGATGGGGGGAGGGGTCACACCATATACTGAATGCAAAGGTTCACATACTTTTGCCACTCACTAATATGTAGTATTGGATCGTTTCCCCAATAAATAAATAAATGACCAATTATAGTAGTTTGTGTAATTTGTTTAACTAGGTTCCCTTTACAGTGTTCCCTCGCTACTTCGCAGTTCGTTTATCACAGACTCGCTGTTTCGCAGATTTTCAAAAAATATTAAGGTAAAATATTTATCGTATTTTTAAAATATAAAATATATATGGTATTTTTGCTGTTTCACAGGGTTTTGTGGTACTCCATTTAAAGTATTTTTGCACATGCGTAGTATATATTACACAGTGTAAATAACCAGCTAAAATGTTTATTCATTTGGGTTAATTACCTAATTGATATTTAAGTTATCCATATTTGATATTGATATAAATATTTCCTTATCATGGCTAACTTCACTTACACAAGAGACTTCATGCCAGTCTAAACATTTAGGTAAAGGCAGAGTCTTTTATTCTGAAAGGGTCATTTGGCAGTGGCCATCTTTGTTTGATTCCTGTCGGCAAGCTTCTCAGTAAGGTTTCAGCGCTTGTCAGAAACAGAGCATACACAGCTTATTTCAGAGCATTGTGTTCAGTAAAATTTATTAGTCTGACGGACCCTTATTGATGGACAAGCTAAGGTGGTTTAGTTTGTGTTTGTATCCTACGGTGTAAAAGGCAAAATAAATTCTATAAACTCAACCAGCAGTCAAGATCATTGCCATCACACATTACGTGATCTGTTACATACAGTAATACATACAACAAAGGTTTGCAGTTCAGAAATTCAATAGACAGTTCCATTTCAGCATATAAAACAATGTTCACCCAGGCAAAGAAGCAACGCCAACAACTCCCCATAACTATATTCATAACTCACACGAAGATATCTGTTCCGCCTGTGCCTTTAGTGGAAGAGGTAGAAGTTATGTCTGATGCCACCTGATGAAGTGGTGCCTTTAGAAGAGCAGTAATTCTCTTCTGGGCTGTGCAGTACATACATTCAAGTCATCTTTATCTCCATCGTCATCAGTACTACACAGCTAATTCATTCATTATCATTCTAGCTGTAGGACGTATATTCAAGGGTAAGTACTCGTATCAAATTTTTTTAAATATGTATATAGGTTTAAGAGTTTAAAACATTTTATGAACATTTTAGACATTTTAAAAAGGTACATGTACAGAATGGGAAAAGTTATTAAGTGAATGGTAAAGGATTATGTATAAGAGTGTGGGAAGAGTTTATAAAGACTTAAAATAATGTACTTACTGTATAACTACTACAATAAGCCTAGTGTCGCTACTTCGCAGAAATTCACTTATTGCGGGTGGGTCTGGAACAGATCCCCCACGATAAGTGAGGGAACACTGTATTATACTTTTAGAACTTGTGTGAAAGTCTGATGATGTTTTAGGTCATATTTATGCAGAAAAATAGAAAATTATAAAGGGTTCACAAACTTTCAAGCACCACTGTACTACCACCACTATGTTTCACAGATGGGATGAGGTTTTTATGCTGGAACAGAATGTTTTCCTTTCTCCAAACAGCACTTTTAAACCAAAAAGATCTATTTTGGTGTTATCCATCCACAAAACATTCTTCCAGTAATCTTCTGGCTTGTCCACGTGATCTTTAGCAAACTGCAGACGAGCAGCAATGTTCTTTTGGAGAGCAGTGGCTTTCTCATTACAGCCCTGCCATGCACACCTTTGTTGTTCAGTATTCTTCTGATGGTGGACTCATGCAAATTAACCTTAGCCAATGTGAGAGGGGCCTTCAGTTGCTTAGAAGTTACCCTGGAGTTCTTTGTGACTTTGCCAATTATTACACGCCTTGCTCTTGGAGTGATCTTTGTTGGTCAACCAGTCCTGGGAAGGTAACAATCATTATGTTTTAATGAGGGACTCATTATGTTCGTCAACAACCAGGAAAAAGACTGAACCCAAAGTGTGTAAATAAGTCAGTAAAAAGTGGAGGAGGAAGTGTCATGGTTTGGGGAATGTTTTCAGAAGCAGGAGTTGGACCTCTCATACAGCTACATGGCAGAGTGAATGCAAGTGTGTATTAGAACCTTCTGCAACAACACATGGTTCCTTCTTTGCATGCATCACTAAATCAGCCAGCAGTTTTCATGCAGGACAATGCCCCCTGTCACATCGTAAACTGGTAAAGCAGTTCCTTAAAACTGACAACATTGAAACAATAAAATGGCCAGCCCAGAGTCCTGATCTAAACCCAATAGAAAATCCTCGGTGACAAAGTTATGGCCAAGAAACCCACAACAGTCACAGAACTGTGGAAGAGACTGGAAGAGAGTGGACCAAAATCACACCAGAGCAGTGTGAGAGACTAGTGATGTCCTGTGGCCGCAGATGTCCTGTAGTAATTCAAAGCAAAGGCCTGTACACTTCATACTGATTGGTGACTTGTAACCATCAGAAAATGTAGTTGTAATCTTTTTCTGTGCTACAGTCATTGCTGTTCTCTAATTATGATCATCATATTTCTTGCAAAATAAAGGGTTACTTTGATATACTTTGGTTATTTTAAACCAGCCACTACGGAACACGGTGTATCTTTTCTACCGGTCCCAAACCCGGGTAAATGGAGGGTTGTGTCAGGAAGTGCATCCGATGTAAAACACGTTGCCAGAACTAACATGCAAGTTCCTCCAAGTGACATTATACCGGATCGGTTGAGGCCCAGGTTAACAGCGACCACCACCGGTGCTGTTGATAAATAGTGTGGCCTGGTGGAAATTGTGCTACTGTTAGTCGAAGACCACGAGGAGGGAAATGAGTCAGGAAACAGAAAGAGAGGAGGAAAGTCACGAGTGTAGGACTGATTGTGGCAAATCTAATGTGTTGACAATGACAGGCAAAGATAGAGAGCTGGCTGATATGATGCAGAGAAGGAAAGTAGATGTTTTGTGTGTCCAAAAAACCAAGTGGAAGGGCAGCAAGGTGCACAGCATTGGAGCAGGGTTTAAATTGTTTTACCATGGTGTGGGTAGAAAGTGAAATGGAGTAGGGGTGGTCTTGCAAGAGGAGTTAACAAAGAATGTTGTAGAGGTAAGAAGTGTCAGATAGGGTGACGTGTCTGAAGGTAGAAGTAGAAGGTCTGATGTTGAACGTTGTCAGTGGGTATGCTCTACAGGTTGGATGTGAGGAAAAGGAGAAGATCTGGAAGGATCTAGATAAAGTAATGGTGAGTATTCCCAGGGAGGAGAGAGTAGTGATCGGAGCAGACCTGAATGGACACATTGGTGAAGGAAACAGATGAGGAGGAGATGAAGATGTGATTGGTAGGTTTAGTGTCAAGGAAAGGAACCAGGAAAGGCAGATGGTGTTGGATTTTGCCAAGAGGATGGAAATGTCTGTAGTCAACATTTATTTCCAAAAAAGGGAGGGACATAGGGTTACTTATAAGAGTGGAGGAAGGAGTACACAAGTAGACTACATTCTATGTAGAAGAGGAAAGCTGAGGAAGATTGGGGACTGTAAGGTTGTGGCAGGGGAGAGCGTGCCCAGGCAGCACCGGATGGTGGTGTGTAGAAAACCTGTTGTTGTGAAGAAGAGAAGAAGGCCAAATGGTGGAAGCTGATGTAGGAAGAATGTGGGAAAGAGTTCAGAGAGGAACTGTTAAAGGCTCTGGGTTGTAAGAAAGAGCTTCCAGATAACTGGGTTACTACAGCAACAGTGATTAGAGAGACCGGTAGGAAGGTACTTGGTGTATCATCTGAAAAGATAAGGAAACCTGGTGGTAGAATAGTGAGGTGCAGAATTGTATTTAGAGGAAAAGGTTAGCCAACAAGGAATGGGACAATGACATATGTATATGATTTGTCATACATTGATGTCTTGTTTACTTTTTTCCCATTTAATGTATTTTCATGATTATGATTTGATGTCAAGAGCCACTACACACAGACGAATCCTAGACATGGTCTACAAATGTCACATTGCTTGAGATGTACTAGTTTAAACATGTATGTGTGTATATGGTTTGTCATACGTTGATGTCTTGTTTACATTTTTCCCATTTAATGTATTTTCATGAGTATGATTTGAGATCAAGAGCCACTACACACAGACGAATCTTACCTGGGCTGTGGAGAAAAATAACTGGACTGTTGCTCAGTGGTCCAAAGTCCTCTTTTCAGAATAAAGTAAATGTTGCATGCCATTTGGAAATCGAGGTCTCAGATTCTGGAGGAAGAGTGGAGAGGCACAGAATACATGTTGCTTGAAGTCTAATGTTGAATTTTCACAGTCGTTGATGATTTGGGGAGCCATGTCATCTGCTGGTTTTGGTCCACTATGTTTTCTGAAGTCCACAATCACCATAGCAGGAACATTTGGAGCACTTCATGCTTCCTTCTGCTTACAAGCTTTATGGAGATGCTGCTTTCATTTTCCAGTAGGACTTGGAACCTGCCCACACTGCCAAAGGTACCAAAAGCTGGTTCAGTGACCATGGTGCTACTGTGCTTGATTGGTCAGCAAACTCACCTGATCTGAACCCCATAGAGAATCTATGAGCTATTGTCAAGAGGAAGATGAGAGACTCCAGACCCAACAATGCAGGTGAAATGAAGGCTGCTATCAAAGTAACCTGGGCTTCTATTAAACCTGAGCAGAGCCACAGGCTGATCATCCTTTCATGTAAAAGGAGGAACAATCAAGTATTGAGTCCATAGAAATGAACATACATTTCAGAAGCGTGACATTTCTGTTTAAAATATCATTTTTTTAATTGATCTTATGTAATATTCTAATTTTCTGAGACACTGAATTTTGGGTTTTTAAGCCACAAAGAAATAAAGGCTTGAAATGTTTCACTCTCTGTAATGAATTTATATAATATTTGGGTTTCACTTTCTGAACTTTTTCATGATATTCTAATTTCTTGAGATGTACTAGTTTAAACATGTATGTGTGTATATGGTTTGTCATACATTGATGTCTTGTTTACGTTTATCCCATTTAATGTATTTTCATGAGTATGATTTGATGGTTTGACCCCAAGAACAGTGGTCTGGGTCTGTGTGGCTTTACTCCTGAGTGCTCCGGTTTCCTCCCACAATCCAAAGACATGCTTTAAGTTATTTGATTATACCAAAGTAGCCCTAGTGTGTGTGCCTGTGTGTGTGTGTGCCTGTGTGTGTGTGCCTGTGTGTGTGTGCCTGTGTGTGTGTGTGTGCCTGTGTGTGTGTGTGCCTGTGTGTGTGTGTGCGCGCGTGTGTGTGCGTGTGCGTGCACATGAACTCTATGATGGACTGGTGCCTTGTCTAGGGTTGTTCTGGCCTTGTGCCCTATGCCACAACACCATAATGGATTGAATTGATAAGAAAGTGATTGAAATATGAATGAATATTGATATACTTTGCATTAACTACTTGCATACATAGGATCTATGTTATGCTTTGTGTTTATACACAGATACTTTTAGGACACAGACACAAGCAGAAAAAAGAAATGGAGTAGTTTGTACTCTACTTAAAACACTATAAGCATCGTGTGCGCACTACACCTACATATGCCTAGAAGTGCCTCATGCCGGTCATTTGACCGCTACGACTTCCTACCAGTTGTGTTGTGCTGGAGTTATCTACTTGAAGGTTTAGTGTTTAAAAGGTGTTGTTGTGTTGGCTGTTTTGGAAATGAGTGGGTTAAGGGCCTTGCTCTTGCCACCCAACAGTGGCAGCTTGGCAGGGGTGAGATTTGAACCTTGGACCTTCTGGTCCATATTCCAGCACTTTAAACGCTAGGCTACCACAGTCCCAAGTGGTAATGTGTAAGTGTGTGTAAAAGTAGTAAAGTGGTAATGTGTAATTGTTAATGTGGGCTTGTAACTGATGAACCACAGTGTTTCCTGGAGGGAAACATGCTGTGTAGGTGGTAAAGTTTCACTCGTTTTCATTGGTGCCTTTGATGCATTTATGTGTCGTTTATTGTTTGTGAAAATACTCTTTATATTTATGTACCAATAGTATAAAAACTATGTGACTATGCTAAAGTCTTGTCAACTATCATTTCAATCAACGACCTGTTTCACAGAATGTATTGCAGTTGCCAAACGGCGCTTACACATACTGAGTTATTTAATTCCTTGATCACAAATAATTTGATACATCAGTGAGTAGCGACAGTAATGTGAACCTTTTGCTTTTCGCACGTGTGTCCTTCGTAGAGAACAGCTTTAAGCGGTGGGATGTTGGTGCATTTTCTGACATGAACTGCTAACTTCAGGTTTTTCTACAACATTTCTATAGGACTATGGGCAGGACTTTGACTTGGCTTTTCCAAAACATTAGCTTTTTTCTTCTTCAATCACTGTTTAGTAGAATTACTTGTGCCCTTCGTTGACATTCTCCTTTTCATGATAGTGGACAGAAAGATGTCCTGGCATTTTCCTTTTGCATTTCCTGGTATAATTCAGGATTCTTTGTTCCATAAATGATGATAAGCTAAACCATGATACTACCATTGCCATGTTTCACAGAAGGTTCTTATGCAGCTTTTCTCTTTCTCCAAACAAAATGCTTTTCATTTAAACCAAAGAGTTCTGTTCTGGTCTTGTCTGTCCTTAACTTGTCAAACTGCAGATGGCCAGTAACATTGTTTTTGGAGATCAGTGGCTTTCTCCTTGCAGCCCTGTCATGCACATCAGGATGTTCAGCGTTCTATTGATGGTAGATGCGTGAACGTTTAACGTTCTGAGAGAGAGGCCTTTATTTAGAAATTATCCTGGGTTCCCTTGTGTCCTCGGAATAATACATAACTTTCGTGTGGATCTGTCTGACCATGGATTGTTAATGTCCATCTTTTTAGACATTCACTTGTAACATTTTCCAGTTATGTTTTAGGGTTGTTTTTTTTTAATACAGAAGTATAGAAAATTCTAAAGAGTTCACAAACTTTCCCCTTTCACTGTGCTGTGAGTTCAACATGTTTTGTAAATCAGCATTTTGGAATCATTTCCCTCTTCTGGTTGTTTTCTCTGTTTCCAGACTGTGAGAAGTGTGGATCTTTCTTCTTCAATAAGTGTGAGGTTCATGGTCCTCCTCTCTTCATCTCTGATACCCCTGTTCCCATGGGGGTCTCTGACCGAGCCAAAAAAACCCTTCCACCTGGTCTAGAAATTCGACAGTCTGGTATTCCTGGTGCAGGTTTGGGAGTGTTTAATAATGGGGAGACTATTCCAATTGGTGCTCATTTTGGGCCCTACCAGGGAGAAGTGGTGGATAAAGAGGAAGCCATGAACAGTGGATACTCTTGGGTGGTGAGTTCATTTCCCAAACAATTACTGTAAGGACTGCAAAAATAATGGTAAAATCCTGATTATGGAAGAAACATGGATCATTGTGCACAGTGTAAATTAAAAACAGAATTCTATTGTGTGCAAAATTTGAACCCTATATTAAATTGGTAATAGTGTAAATACAGCATATTAAATGTTGAAACAGAAATTTTATTGACTTATTATCTGCACACAGTTCAAAAGCCACCAAACGTGATGGTATGGGGTGCATAAGTGCACATAGCATGGGTAACTTTTTTTATGGGTATGTTTGTGAAAGAACCATTACTTATATACTTATGTATGTATGTATGAATTGTGTGTGTGTGTTTGTGTACACACACAGAGAGACCCCTTGGACATGCACGGTCATTATATTACACATTGTGTTACACATTACATATTATGACAATGTGACATATCACAGCTGTCTCAGTCAAAGAAGAATTAGAAATACATGTACATGTATGATTTCAAAGCAAACAAACTGGAGTTTTATTTCTTTTTTTTTTTTCCCTTTTTTTAAATTATCTTTTTTAACCTGTCGTGTCCAGCAACTTAGTGACAGAATATAACTCTGAGTGCCGTGTTGTGCAAGACTCATTTGCTTTGCCAAGTGGAACTTTTTTAGCTCATCTTGTTACTTAACATTTTGTGTTCATTTATACATTTATTTAATCAAACATTACATAATTAAACCGGAACTGACAGGTGGAGGGGGGACAGAAAAGAAAAAGGAAAAGAAGGAGAAAGAAAGAGGAGAAAAAAAAAAAATCTGTCCAAAAAACTGCTGCATCAATATCAAAGGGCGTCCTAGCAACAACTGCTGCATCTGAAAGACAAAACCAGAACACAAGCACACAAACCAAAGCAGCAAAGCGATATCAGCACCATATATGGGCCAGAAATCTGAACAAATTTGCATATTTGTATATGTACTGTATGTGTGTATATGCATGCATGCGTGCAACTGGGTATGTCTGTATGCCTGTGTGCATGTACACACCCACACCCGTCTAGGTGTGTGCATATACATGCACAAGCAGGCACACATATGAATATACGAATATACCAGTTTACCATGAGGGGCTTCCCATTGAATGTGAAAGGCTTCAAGAATGCTGCCCCAGATCCCAAGCCAGGCATCCCACCTCATCCTTGCATCCCCTACTGACCCCAGACCCAAGCCACACATATGCACAAGCACACGCTCATTCACTAGGGGTAATTTCATGAGCCGGCCAGCACAGGCAAGCCACGGGGCCACGCCATCCAGACCCGCAGGCACTATCAGAGCGCACCCCCAAGCCAACACAAGGCGAACCCAAGAGCCACAAGCCAACCCCCCGGGAGCTCCCCTGGCACAGCCGTGCAACGCACCACCCGCTGGAACCATATGCCAGCAACAGCTGGAGACACGTGGCAGTAGACCGCACCAACAACCGCAACCACGCCGAAGACGCGGAACGCACAGCACCCATGCCAGGAGGCGCATCCCACCCCCACTAGCAGAGACGGTGCGGTGCCGATGCGAGGGCGGCCCAAGCCCCAGACACTCCTCCGAACCAGCCCAGCCGGCCACCCAGGCGCCCCAACAGCCGCCAATGCCCACCCCGCCACCCATCCACTACCCTTTTCTAAATGCCCAAAAGGGCGGCGCCAACCAGTCGACCACGCAGAAGCACCACCCCACCCGTGCACCACGCAACGACCCGCCCAGCCATCCAACACCACCAGCCGCTGAGGTCCACCACCCACAATCAACTACCTACCGGCCAGCGGGTTAGGCCGGTAACGGCAGAGCAGCCCGCGGCCCCAGCACCCCAGCGAGCCCGAACCAGCACCACAGCCAACCCACCCAGAGCCCCCCCCAGGGCCCTGCTAGCACCACCAAGACTGCAAGATAAGGCCAGTAGGAAGGAAATACAAAAGGGATAATAGAACTAGGAAGAGAGAACGCGCCCCACCCCCATGCAAGGCAAGATAACCACAGGCCCACCAACCACCGGCGCCCCACCGCGCACCACCACCAGAAAGAGCAGACGCCCACCCTCCACCGCCCGAGATATAGGCCCACCCCAAGTAGGCAACCCAACACGTGCGCAGCCGCGCCCCCCACGCGAAGACCAAACCAGAATCTAGCCACCATCAAGCCAATCCCCCGCGCCGAGCCCCAGGAGTTTTATTTCATATAGTTTCAATCTGGCAATTAACTGAAAGTGGAAGACATACGGTGCCTCCAAGTAGTATTCAACCCCCTGGCACTGTACATGATCAACTTCACAAACAAACAGTAGCTTTATGCAAGTATCATTCAACATATAAAATCATGTCATCCAATACAGGGTTAGTAGCATTTCACCAGGATTTTTTTTTCAATGATTTTTCACTGACTTTAAAGTTTTTTGACAAGTTTTCAATGACAAAACATCGCTTAAAGTGTGCACTTATGCTCAAAACAAACATCAAAACCACAAACAATCTATTCCATAACACGTCGAACGATCGTTAACAACGGTTACTAATCCATATTTTGACTTAAAATTGATTAATGATCTAGTTACCTTTGAAACTGGGAAATTGATGCCGACTGAGGCAAAATACAAAACCTGTATCTCTGTAATCATCGGTGAGACTTCGGTAATTTCCAGAAGCCCACCGGTCCATATGATGAAGTAGCCAAGTGTAAAGTGCCAAGCTAAGTAAAATCCATTATGAAATGTGTTGCTGGCATGAAAATCAAATATATATATGTGTGTGTGTGTGTGTGTGTGTGTGTGTGTGTGTGTGTGTATATGTATATATATATCTTCTTATAAATTGTTAAATCGTTTCCGTACTATTAATGGAGTTCTAATTAGCAACTGATATCTGATACTGATAAAGTCCTGATGTTACAGATAGCTATGGGCTTTTAGGTGGATTTCTGAAAAAATTGTATATATATATATATATATATTGATACGTATATATTTTTGTTCAGATATTCAGTAGAGGACAGTGCAGTGAATTCATAGATGCCACAAGAGAGACGCATGGGAACTGGATGAGGTGAGGAAGACAATTTAGAATTTTCTGGCTGTTGGAATTTATTGGCTTTCCTCATTTGATTGAAAGTAGCCTCATATTTTAATTGTTGTTTCTTTGAGTGCTTCACTTTTAATTCATTTAGATCTTTTATTGCTTTCTTGTCATCTTACCCTGGTTCTCTCAGGTATGTGAACTGTTCTAGCAGTGATGAAGAACAGAACCTGATGGGCTTCCAGTATCGAGGGGGGATTCTCTATCGTACTTGTCGACCCATCGAACCAGGACAGGAGCTCTTGTTGGAGTACACAGAGGAGTATGTCAAAGATGGTGGAAACACCTTCAAACACCTCTGGAACAAAATGTGTTCCTCAAATGGTAATATCCAAATCTAATTCCCTTTATCGTATTGGGCTCCTTAGACCAGGTCAGAAAATAATTTCCTGTGGTATAATGGACATAAGTATTGTTGCAGATAAGGTCTCTATGAAATGCATACAGTAATGCAAAACAAGCTTGTGAAACCCATCACCAGCTGGATCTGTCTGCTACTGTATTTACTTTAGTGTTTGTCCTTCAGAACTATTCTCAAGGAACAAGATCCTTGCATCCTGTCACTATTCTCCAACATGAACCTAACCACTGCCATTTACAGTTAGCATTATTGCCTTTGCTTGGCCCTCTATAGCTACAGTGGGGAGAACAAGTATTTGATACACTGCTGATTTTTAAGGTTTTCCCACTTGCAAAGCATGTAGAAGAC
>JAVSBU010194962.1:0-12202 GCA_033118015.1 Loricariichthys derbyi
TCTTCTACATGCTTTGCAAGTGGGAAAACCTTAAAAATCAGCAGTGTATCAAATACTTGTTCTCCCCACTGTAAATAAGTTCTTGCTGGCATCTTGCAGAGCAAGAGGAGTCGTTTGAGTTCATCATCGTGTCGCTGACTGGGCAGATGTGGCATTTTGAGGCGTCGACGTACGAGGAGCGGGAGCTCTGGGTCCAGGCCATCGAGAGTCAGATATTCGCCAGCTTACAGTCCTGTGAAAGCAGCAAGAATAAGGTAAGGAGATGTTTGGCTCTCACCCATCACTTCACTCAATAGGTCTTTAATATGTGAACGTTTTTCAGCCATCTAACCCAAAGGTTCTCATGTGAGACCTAAACATGTTCTTCCTGTGTGAAATATAAAAAAAACATGATCTCTTCCTCCTTTTAAGTCTCGATTAGGGAGCCAGAGTGACGCTGTGACCATTCAGTCCATCAGGAACGTGAGGGGCAACAGTTTCTGTGTGGACTGCGATGCCCCCAGTGAGTACCCCACAGTTACCCAGTTCGCTTTTATAGATCAATGTCTCATTCTCTGGTGTCCTCGGCTCTGCAGATCCAGACTGGGCCAGTCTGAACCTCGGCGCGCTGATCTGCATCGAGTGCTCTGGGATCCACCGGCACCTGGGGACCCACCTCTCCCGAGTGCGCTCTCTGGACCTGGACGACTGGCCTGTGGAGCTCACCATGGTCATGACCGCCATCGGGAACGCCATGGCTAACAGCGTATGGGAGGGAGCGCTGGAGGGCTACAACAAACCCGGAGTGGAGAGCAGCAGGTAATCCTGGGTTTAGTAATCCTCTGTTTATCTAGCGTGTGTTTTTTTTTTGTTGTTGTTTTGTTTTTTAAGAAGTGTTTTTTGGAACTTGTAGCACTCAGGGGAAAGAGGAGTAGACGCTGAAAAGTCTTGTGGAGATCAGAATGGCAGGAGTTTGGAAATAGGAATTTGGAAACTTATAGAGAGCTTAAACCGTAGTTATAGGAGCTCAGAATGCTTGTAGAGGTCAGGATGGTACGGGAATTTGTTTTTGGAGCTTGTAGAAATTAGGAGCTGAAAAGAAGAAGTTGGGAAGCTTACAGAGGTCAGAACGGCAAAACTCGGAACATGTATATAGCAAAAGGAGCTTGGACTAGGATTTTTGGAAATTGTAAAGGTTACAAAGGCAGCAGTGGGTGTTGTAGAAATATAGAGACAGTGCCTCCTTGGTACAGAAGTTAGAAGTAGGTGCTTAAATGGTCAGAGGAGGATCTTGGAGGTTAGAAATAGGAGTAAGGGAACTTGTAGAGCTCAGGATGGTCCCAAAGCAGTCAGACCTTTTTTCTTACTTTCCTTATTGGTCTCTGGTCTCAGTGGCACTGATTGAGGCTCTAGCTTGTGATGCCGTAATTAAAGCTGGTTTCAGTCCGGTTCGGGTCCTCTCCTGCCCATCCGTTTCTGATTCGCACTCGTCTGTAGAACAGATCCGGGCTGAAAGCTGAGCCTGCTCTTGACTTGATGAAAGATTATTGATGCTGATATGCCTCTCTCACACTCCATTCGGCACCACTCGCTGGCGGCCGACGGGCCGAGCGTTTTTCACTGTCAGGAAACTGATGGCTCATGGCACGCACGCACACGCGCCCCTGCAGAAATAAAAATCTGATTAACGCCGTAACTGATTTTCCTTAGCGGGAGCGGCGGCGATGGTACGCGCTGTGTAATCGATGCCTGTCCTTTTTTAGCTGTGAAGAATTCTGTTTATGGGCCGGTATTTATGAGGAACGTCACGAGCAGACACTTCCCTCGAGGAATTTACCGTCTCGTTTCATCCGAGGTCACGTCGGCACCGTTCACAAAGGGGAGAGCGAGAGTGGATCGTTAAGAAAAGCTCTTAATATTTGGAATCATCTGCATTATCGTTAGTGATTCTCACGGTCAGTAAGATCTGGCTAAACAAAGAGATGAGGGTCAAAAGTGAGACGGACCAATTGCATTTTGCATTTTTTTAAACGTAATGCCTGGTCAGTTCTCATTTACCTCCTTACTAAGAGTTTTTCTTTTAATGGAAACTTCTCACATCTTAACAGAAAATCTGCACTGAGAAGGATTTCCATACTGAACTCATGGCTGTGCCTGAAATGGATCCCTACTCCCTCATTAGTGTTGCACTGTATAGGGAGAGACTGCTTTATGAAGTAGCCCTACAAAAACGCAGCTGAAATCGAACACTAGATCAAACGAGAGCAAAAAGTGTTGAGTTTAAGGCCTCTTCATCCTGGATTTTTACCAAAAAAAATGACACTTCTATTAACGCCATCTTTTCTGAAACTATCAGGCCGTGACGCTGCGTAACATTTATAATCTGAGTCCGTTCTAATTTGAGTTGTTCAGATGAGTTTAAATCAGGCTGACCAATCAGAGCGCTGTTGTCGGCCAGAACAGCTTATACGATGTTATAGAAAATATATGGCCAAAAATAACTAAAAGGCTGATGGTGAGAACCTCAGTGACTCTGGAACCGTCAATTCTAATCTCAGTGACTCTGTATCCAGCTCAATAATGCCTCTTTGGCTGTACACACGTTTTTATTTGATTTTATTCAATATATTTTCTGTTTCCTTCGTTAATTTATTTACATTCTGTTTATTTGCATTATGACTGTAAAACTTAATGAGATAACTTGCTTAAATTCTTACATATTATTTAGGCTGCTCAAGCAGGTTTGGTTCTCTCAAGGTTTCTTCCTTATAATGTTTAACAAGTTTTTCCTTCCCACTGTCGCCCAAGGCTTGCTCACTTTTGGATTAGCTTTATGAATTAGAAGATAATATAACACCAGGTGAGAACGTAGACTGAAAAATGTTTAGTCCAGTTAGTGCAGAGAGCTGAGACAAATGTGGATGATATAACTGGTTCAAAGAAGTGAACAAACAAGGTTTAAGTAGTAGAAGACGTGACTGGGGCAGTGTGGGAATATTAGAGGGATCAGTAAATCCATAACAAAGCATGAGAAAGTCTGAGAACTGAGGAAGTAATCTTAAAAAACTAACGGATAAATTTAAAGAAATAAAGTGATATCCAAAGAAGAAAGAATAGTTTTATTGTATTTTGCTGTGATGAGTGATGAGAGATTGCATAACTCTGGACCATCGCAGGACTCATGCCCTTGGACTGGGACACTTTAGCAATGCCACTTGACCTTGATTGTGGCAGAACTCCTAAAAGCGTCATCAAATTAATGCTGTTTTTATGAAGTGTAATTATATCTCGCTGTAGTCTTTTTTTAAGGCTTGAACTTTACAGCTGTGTTTATGATGAACATCTGGAGCAGATGTTTCCCACTCAAGTAGTTTGTCCTCGCGTTTTATGTTCGTTCACATGCGGGTCTCTCAGGTGTTGCTTCTGTTTAACGTCGATGGACGTCTACATTTTGCTGATTGCACCTTTAATGTTTCGTCTCGATGCTCGGGTCAGTGTGTCCTTTCAGTTAGCGGGGTCTTAGCGGGGTGCTGATGGATCACTCCGGTTCCGTGTGGCATTTAGCAGCACGGTGACTGAAGAGGCTCTGAGCTCATGCTCTAATCTGCTGTCCCAATGACTCACGGCCGCGGCGCCGCCGCAGCACCGTCGTCCTTTTTCCCTACAAGTCAGCTATTAGTTTATCTTCCATTTTCTAATCAGGTGTGAGCACCACTATGTGATAAAACAAAAATAGATAATAGCTATATACATTATTATAAAAAATGTAAATGCATTCCTTATAGAGACCAATCTGAGTCAAACCGCTTATGGGTTAATGCAATTAAAGGTCCGAACTGGCAACCCAGCAGACACAAGGAGAACAGGCAAACTCAACACAGGTTTTTTTTTTTTTTAAAGATAACTGTGAAAAAGACACGGCGAATTTATACATTTACAGCATTTGACAGACGCCCTTATCCAGAGTGACTTACACTTTATTCAATCTTACAATCCAAGCTATTGTAGGTTAAGGGTCTTGCTCAAGGACCCAACAGAGGCAGCTTGGACCTGTCTGGACATTCTGGTCCAGAGTCCAGCACCTTAACCGCTAGGCTACCACAGTACCATCACATTTATTTATCACATTTATCAGGGAGAGACGAGAAGTTAAAGAAAGGCACAAGCAGAGGGTTTCAAATGTTTAGCGTTAAAAAAAGGCGTTGGTTTATGTACTCCTCAACTTGAAAAGGAGTCGTTAAAAGCTGGTTATTCTTCAAATATACTGTCATTCATTCATTGTCTTATTTGCTTTATCCTGGTTTGGGTTGCAGAGCAAGTGCCTAGCTGGCAACACAGTGCATAAGGCAGGAACAACCCTAGAGAATGCGCCAATCCATCCACTCACACTCATAGAGACTAAGGGCACTTCATACACCAATTAACCTAACACACGTCTTTGGAATGTGGCAGGAAACCGGAGTAGCTGGGGAGAACATGCAAACTCCACACAGACAGCGGGAATCTCAGGGCCGCGAGGCGACAGCACTAACCACTGCACCAGCGTGCTGCCAAATATATTTTGCATTTATTTAATATTAACAGGCGGTAAAGGAAGAGAAATTGGCTGCGTCCCAAACGCACGTGTTTAAAGCCATGCTTCCTCCTGTTGACGTTGTGAGCTGTAGTTACAGCCTGTAGGGTGTAGAGAGCGATTTGGGACTGAGTCACACTAACTACTAATATCAGAAGGGTAATTAGTGAGAATGCGCTATAACACGGTAATGAACTAAAAATGGGAAAAAAGATCCGTTTTTATTCGTCGATGAAAAGTGTAACAAGTTCCATCATAGCTTTTGTTTTCAAATATGACTTTATTTAGTCCTCGTCTTGTTTCCGTTGTGGAAAAATAGGTCGGCCAATTTTTCCCCTCATAAGTTTTTGTAAGTGAAATTGACACAGGAACCAAACCAACAGTGACATCGGGACAAGAGACCCAAATCAGGTCTGAAAGTGATTAGTAATTTAATTAATAACCCACCACTTTCTAACAACACCGTCATTTTTATGAATTTTCATTTATAGTCACAGATAAATATTTACTTGCTGTAGCTGGATGAACGGATTTAGGCGAGCCGCTTCAGCATCGGGGCTTAAACGTCATTAATTACAATGATTATTTTAATGAATAGAAGCGATCGATCAAGGCGTTCTTTGAGTCGTCCTTTAAGCAGACTGATGGAGTTATGATTTACTCACTGTGTGTCATAAATTAGTCGGCGGCCATAAATCTTCGATGGCCGAGACAAAGCTGGAAGCGAGAGACGGTGTGTGTGTGTGTGTGTGTGTGTGTGTGTGTGTGTGTGTGTGTGTGTGTGTGTGTGAGAGAGAGAGCTGGTGTTACACAGTGAGAGGTTGAGCTGGTTCTGTGAGAGCTTTAAATTAGCACTTGGCAGACGTGTGTTTGTGGGGACGCTCTAATTGCTTTGCACCTGTGTGTGGAAATGCTGAGGTTGCTCGTGACTTGTCACTGCAACAGGCTGACGTTCTTTCCTCTCTCGTTCCCTACCGCCTTCTGCACCCAGCTTTCTCTTTCTCATTGTGATCTGTATTAATTAACAGGCATGTGTTCTGTATTAATCTCATTTCCCCACGCAGAACATTTTAGGAAGCTCCTGGTCTCCTCCATCAGTCTGCCCCTCCCCCTATCACTTAGGTCCGTGTGCCAGAGGTCCAGGCAGAGGTGGAGAGCTATCGCTCATCAGTGCGCTCCTCACTGTCTCTCTCACACACACACACACACACACACACACACACACACACACACACACACACACACACACACCGATGCCCGATGGCCAGTACAGGCGATAGGTCTGATGAGGAGCACAATCCTCCACTTTGTTTCAGAAATAATTTGCCAGTGTGTCGCCCCCACAGGGCAGCGCCCATAATAAAAATGAATCACACCACTAACCTTGCATCCCTCTCTCCCCCCAAACAAAAATCTTTTAACCCATTCGGAGCTCCCCCTAATCGACTGGACCTTAGCTGCCACTCCCGTGTACCACCCACAACTAACGGAAAGGTGCATCAGGGACGAACCTCAGTCCTTAAGATAAAACTCAGAATCCAAAACGCCTCTTCACTCAAATAATTCAGGTCCGTTTTAATTCTTTTTAAATTCCTTAAACAAAACAATGACGCCATCTTCCAGCCGCCAGGTGCGTACTCCACTCCAGTAGGTGGTGACAGGGTGCCAGTAAAACCCAAAGGAAGTGTGCTACTAGTGTGCAATCAGAGGCTAATTATGTATAGTAAATTATTTTATCATTATATCAGTGTATGGGGGTTATTTCAGATGCTCCCTCCCAGTAATAAGACAAAGAAAGTTCCACTTTATTTTCGCTTATTTCATGTCTTTATTCGTTTTATGCAGTTACATCCCTTTATTTATGCTCTTAAGCAGTAATTACCTACGAATGTTGGCGTAAAAAAGTTCAGAACTTCTGGAAGTTCTTCCGAGGTTTCCATGTACAGTATATAGATACAGGTACATGTTTAACGTTTAATGTTACGTTCTGTGAAATGGGTCGTTGGACTAAACAGTCATTGACCAGACATTACCACAGTCACATTATATTTTAAATATGAAGGGGATTTTCACAAGAAAACGATACGTAAATGCGTCAGAGATACGGCTGAAAACACGGGTGGAAGCCGACACTGTTCTATACACACAAACTTTTTGTAATTAATGAAAATATGGAAAAATACTAAAAGTGTAACACAAGAAAATCAGCCAGATAAAATGGAGACTCGATTATGATTATGACCCAGTTTCTATAATTATAAGTAAGAGAAAATATAAAACAATGGACTAACAATAGGACAGGTACACACGTACACACACACACACACACACACACACACACACACACACACACACACACCATTTACAGATTGGTACAAAAAAAGTCTCTAAACATTTCAACACTTCAGTTTCAAGTCCAAAGGGGAGCTAAAAAGCCGGTAAGGTAGTTACCTGGCAGGGTTGCCAGATCCCACAAGAAAAATTAGCAAATAAGTCAAAAAGAAGTGAATTGACTTAAAAAAGCCAAATCGGGTGAGTCAATTTTACAGTGATAATCTGATCAGTTAAAAAGGGTTTAAACAATCAGTTTGTAAATTCCTCCCACAAACTGAGAGATGCCCACTAACCTATGTAATCAGTGCAATATTGTCTGTTTTGTTTAACTATATTTTGATTTATCTAAAGTGTTTTTGATCTGCTTTTCTTTTTCTGCTTAATATTGTTTATTAATTATTCATGCCAATAAAACCCTTTTGAACAGACCTGAACTCAAATGGGATCAGATAGCAAATCCAAAAAAGCCCCAAAAACCCACAACTACCAAATTTTGTTAGAAAAATACGGCCTCTTAAATTAAGGCATTCATAACTTGGCTCCTGCTCATTTATCCATCCAGATTTAACAGACTTTTTTTATTTCCTCTAAACATTTATCATCATTAAACCCTCTGTCTTACCTGTAAAATATTTAAAGCACATTCTTGTAGCTTAAATACCATTTTTTCATCTGACGGCAAGAGAACGAGTATAACGAGAACCTAATTAATTAGCATTATAAAGAATAATTGCGAAATAATTTCATGGCCAGTAATTAATGGAAAGTGATTTACCAGTTTGGGGCCGAGGGTAATGAAGTATCAGCTCCAGTTTGGATGTGAGTGGAAGCCTGGCACAGACCGACGCCTCTTGGTTCCCGGTCTCATACTGGGAAGCTGAAGGCCTGGTCCAGGTCAGTGGGGAGACTGGTTTCCCCTGGATAAACGTGCAGGCTAATTAATTAGATAAACATTTGATTAATTAATGAGAAGGCCACTCAGAACTACGCTGTAATGACATCACTGCTGATTAAAGATGGATTAATTAGTGCAGAGGAACTATCGGCGGTGTAATTTTGGGCTCTCGGTTCTCACCGCTCTGTTGTGGCCTCCTTGAAGCTCCCTCCATGGCGCTCGTTAGGTGGGGGGTGCTGGAGTAACGGAGGAGCGTTTGCGTTTGGGAGCTGCTGAGTAATTATCCTGTTTGTCCTGCCGCATTGAGGTGCGCTCGAGTGTCACTGACTCGCTGCCCAAATCATTCTGCCGTCCCCCTCTTGATGAGGTGCAGGCTGTTCTGGAACTTCCTTAGAAACGTTACTCGCCTATACCCTCTCCCTTAGGACGACCCTCTTTCTTAACCGTCTCTTTTCTTCTCCTCTATGTGATTTATATGCACTATTTAAATACGGTCCCTTTATAAAGTCTGGTGGACATAAATAAATTGGATGACTTTTTTACCTTCTTATTACCGATAACAGCTTTAAAATAGGGGGTTTAAAACCAGGTATTAACTAGTGGGTTTTTTGTGAGCTTTTTGGTGCAACTGATAAAACTAATATTAATGAATGAGATATAAACTGAACACATTTAAGTTATAAACACACTGTCTGCGTTTGTACCATCTTATTTTATAAATAAAAAAAGTTTAATTGCACTTCATAGATTAACAGCATCATCTTTCTGCACTAAACAAAAATTAGTAAATACTTCAAATACTAACGGCATCTTTTTGTTTTTAGTCCCAGTTAAATACTTATCTTCTCCTGAATGGCCAAAACCTTCACTGAACGTTTTCTCATCATCTCTTTGGTTTGTAAGTCACTCAGTAGTGCCGGTTTCAGTTTATCTGCATTTTCTCCACTATTTTTCGACATCGGCTTTGTGAGTTTCTAAACAATTTACAGCTTAAATGGTGCAAGTGCACCAAATACCAGAAAGACACTGCAGTTAAAAACAGAGCAACTACAAACGCGGACTTAGTCAAACATAAAACTGAAGGACTTCTGTTCAAACAAAAGAGAGATTCAAACGATAAAGAAAAATCCTGTAAAGCCTAAACATGGCCTTAATAACCTTAAACAAAATAAATCTAGTTAAATCAAACCATAAAAATAAATCAAAGCAAACACGAGTTTAGTGACTAAACAATTAACTACACTTAAATTATCAGATAAGGGGAAACCTCGAAGTTTATATGACTTGGGGAAATAATTGGATTTCTGCTGTGCAACCAGCCCGTAATCTCAAAGAAATAAGTGACAAACATTAAACTTTAATATAAAGTCTCCACACTGTGTTCTATGGCCAGATCCTCCAAGAAGAAAAACACCAGAGACACTGGAAACAGAGGCTAGATAAAGCCTTTAGAATAAGCAAACCCAGACTGAGAAAACAGATTGAAATCGGTTTACATGCTTTAAGTACATTTACAGAAATTAGCAGACGCACTTATCCAGAGTGACAATTTGTACATTCTTACAATCCAAGCAATTGTGGGTTAAGGGTCTTGCTCAAGGACCCAACAGTGGCATCTTGGCAGAAGTGAGATTTGAACCCTCAACCTTCTGGTCCATAGTCCAACACCTTAACCGCTAGGCCACCACAGTCCTAGTAACCCGATTACTGGGATCAGATTTCATATTCTGATTTCTAGATCTGTGTACTTATTTACATAACAGCTGAAATCAGACTATGATCGAGTTTGTATGCTTTGGAAATAAAATTTTAAACGATTTATTAGACGGGATCCCCTCGTTACAAACGTGGGTCTCTGCGGTGCTGGGATTGCGAGTCAGATTGCTGCTCCTCCCTAATAGCAAGCTAAAGTTTGAAATTTCTAAATTGTCCTGTGTCAGAGGATGAGGATAGAAAATGAAAGATTGCTTTCATATATCCTCTGCTTTTTAGGAGTGCTTTATTTATTACGCATCTTATATATACACACTTCTGAACGGGGCAGGTACGATTCGATTTAAATTGCTAAACACTACGGTTTTCATTCCTTTTTTTTTTTTTTTTTTTTACTGTATGGTTATTTCCAAACTGTATAAAATCGTGATAGAAATTTGAGCTCACGCCCTCGGGGCTGTAATAGGAGAACATGAAGAAGAAATGAAGCCTCTGGAGTGAAGAATAAGGAAGGTGATGAATACGTTCCCTCTATCTGTAAAAGCCGCGCTCTGTCCCCTGAGCAACCCGGGGTTTGAGAGCAAGCATGTGTTCCAGACTGGCTTCTGTCTCACAGTGGATGTGTTTCGGAGGGGGCCCCGATTTCCTGAATGTAACCCCCCTATCTGAGCCCCATGGAGAGTGTCCTCTCAGTCTCATCACTCTTTCTTTTTTCTGTTTCCCTTCACCCCTCTCTCTCTCTCGCTCTCTCTCTCTCTCTTTTGACATGCTAAAGCCGTTCATTTTATTTTTCTTCCTCCTGCCGAGAGGAAGTGTCCTTTTCAAGCCTTCTCGCCTTTCTCCCACAGCCGGGCCTTGTTTGCTTTCGGGGCTGCGTTTCAAACAGAAGACGGAGGCGGGATCGTCGCTCTCTTCTTCCTCTCGAGTTATTTAAGGAACCTCTCGGTTTCACAGGAGCCACCGCGAAGTGTTGGCATGAATACGGAGGCCGAAATGTCAGCTCAGGACATTCATGTGTGTGAAAGTGGAACACCAAGAAACTGCTCCAGGGATTTAGGTTCGTTAGCTAAACGTTGGGCTGAAATTGATCGTTCTCCAATTTCAGAACTTTTAAATTGCTTTATTGTTTCTAAGCAATAGCATAAACTATGAAACGGGGAACTGGGGACCCGTAAAAAGTCCCAAATCCGTCTCCCAAAGCTCTTAGAAATGCCACAGATGCTAAATGCAGTTTTATATTTTTGCACGTTTACAGATTGCTTGCTGTTTTAAATTCAAACCAACTGCATTATTAAAGCCTCAGGGGGGCGCTCATTTAGTTTCGTACAGGAATCACTGATCTTTTGGTTTATTCGGGTGATGATAAATTAATTTGCGCTTGTTTATAATGACAGGATCTTCCACCAAATACGTTTTTTTTTTTTTTTTTTTTTGAATGGTTAAAATGCAGCGTTATTTTATTTGCCCTGTGTTCGATTTTAACAAACTGTCACCAACAACAAAAACTCACTGACCAAACACACTGGCTTCTGTTGTTGGCATAGCAACAAATGCAGTTTGACACACGAGATAAGAACATTTAGCAGCTTTTAAAAGTTTAAGAATGTGCACTTAATTTTGTCTGAGTGGGTCTTGAAATGCTTTAAATTTTCCCCCTACCTGCAGATACCCGGTCGAAAGGTAAAGTGGAAAAATCCAAGTAGGCAACGGTTTATTTTATGCTCTCGTTTATGTTGCCGACATTTTAACATCCCTTTTTCAGGGTTGATGGCATAAATGTGCACTGGACAAATGATCCCCTGACTCGCCTCCCCTCCCTCAGACCATATAGAATTAGTCTCTTTATTAGAATAGAAACATAAAAAACATCTTAAGGCTACAGATTTGTAGTTAAAAAGGCGACGATATGCTAAATCTCACAGTATTATGGAGTGACGAATCCTGTGTAGTGTAATTTAGAGTCAGTATACCATCGCTAAAACAACACAGCTAACGGCGGCCTAAGACTTTAGAACAGCACCACATTTTTAATGACTTTTAAACGGAGCGTGATGCAAAAGTTTGACCAGTTTACAGTGCTGGGGTGACAAATTACTGACCAAGTTTGATTTTTCTCTTCGGACTAGTCACTAATCGCCTGGATACAGTTGCTATGGCAACAGCATGGTTGCGTTCACCACAAAGTGGAGTATGAATAAGGTAGAGACTGTGATATAAACTTTTCTTTGTATTCTGAGTTGATGTTGCTCTGGGCTATTCGTCTGTGGGCTCTCAGTCAAGCTGGGCACAGGACGGTCGCCAGTCCTTCGCAAACCCAGCCCGGGGTTTGAACCCAGGTCCTCGGAAAGAGCCGGTTCTTACCACAGGAGCCGCTAATAATCACAGCATAGTTAAAACATAGCTTTCATTACGACTCAGAATCAGATTGTAAGTAGCAGGTTTGTGGAGCAGCCTGACTCAGAGGGGTTAATGAGCGGTTCTGCTTGATTGCACTCTTAAAATTCTTCATCTCTGACCCGAATCACAATCAGAATGTCCAGCTTCTCCTCTGTCTCTTTTCTGTAGGCTTTCCACACGGCCGTATGTTTTCTGTGTGTGAGCAAAGGAAGAGAGAGATAACAATGGGGTGGGTCTGTCTCTGCACCTCTTCAAAAGAAAAACAAGCTTTGAAAGACTGACTGCTGCAGGGAGGGGGGGGGGGGGGGTGA
>JAVSBU010195070.1:0-12200 GCA_033118015.1 Loricariichthys derbyi
AGTCTTCTACATGCTTTGCAAGTGGGAAAACCTTAAAAATCAGCAGTGTATCAAATACTTGTTCTCCCCACTGTAGACATTGCTTGAGACATTGATTATATATAATATATATGAGACATTTATTATATATATGACCCCTTCCGACAAATAACCATATGTGATATTTAAAAAAAATTAAAAACAAAAAAAAAACACTGTTTAGCCATGCATGACGTTGTTTGATGCCCTTTAATTAATTTAATTTGTCCGTTAATTAGGGCTGTGACTTAAACTACACCTGTGTGTGAAAGTGGTATTACTGAGCCACAGTGTAACTGTGTAGTGTAGTTTTCCTGGTATCATGACCAGGCTGGGTAAAACAATTACATGTGTATTAAAAATAACAGCTTTGTTTTTGTTTTCTTCTTATTGTGCTTTTCTTATGGAGCAGCATATAATTATGATGTGAAAACAGCAATTAAGACTTTTAAGTCATCAGAGATTTACAAATAAACAATAGGAGTAGACCCATCACAAACCTTAGATTTAGAATTAAACCTCAGATTAGGTGCTATTGTTAATACTATCATTATTATCTAAGTCTTTGTGGTGCTGTTATGCAGTGATCAACATTCGGCTTTAATCAGCCAGTTCTACCATAATGACCGTTAGCCAAGAAAAATATAACAATAGGGAGTCAGCATATAATCCATTTTGTAGTTCAAAGTACGGGGTAAGTCTACACTGAACTAAAAACACTTCAATGGAAATACTAAAGATCTCCTTTAAACCACCCCCAAACCCAATGTGGCTTCTCCTGTCTGAATATAGAGCTCTAGCCTCCAGGATTTGTTGAAATTAATGAAATATATTCTTCATGCATTATTCTTTACATACATAATGATTTTTACAGTTTAACATTAGTTTTTCCTGGTCACTAGACAAGCATGCCACGACCGGGGGGTTGGGGGGGGGGACAAAACAAAACAAAAAAAACATTGCATTGTTGGTGGGGTCTGCTGATGGGATTTTTGCTCAACTGACCGCTCCTCCCACTGGCACACAAAACTGTGTCTGCATGTGATGCCCGAACCATCCAAAAGGCAATGCTGGGACTCGAACCATGGTCAATGTGTCAATGGTTTTGTAAATTAGACCTTTGCATACATCTTTTACTATTTCCAGTGCCACTGATTTCCACACAACACCAAAGCCTAATGGACCCATTAATGTGTTTTGCAGTAGGCAAAATGTTCTTTTCTTTAAAAGTTTCTTTTTTTATTCCAATATATCAAGCAGCAATTGCAACCAATGTGTATTTTATTACTAGAGATGCACCGATTACAATTTTCTTTGCCGACTCAGAGTTCCTATTTTTTTTATATATGACCGAACAATTCCTATTTTTTGCCAATTCTGATTTTCTTTCTGTCTAAGAATGAGAAAAGTCAGCATACAGAAACAGTTGCTAAAGATGGCAGGGGCTGTTGGCTTGTAACTTGGTTACTCACTAGCTTTAACTTTGTCATTTCAGACAATAAATATCAAACACAGCAAACTTGCTCAAATTGCCCTTTATTTACTGCATTGATAAAAATCTTTTACCAGTTAGCGCAATGGTACAAGCACAAGCAAAAATACAGAATTGCAACTCACCCCACTCAGGCCTCACTTTTATAAACCAAATTGTTAAGTCATCACTACTGTAAGCCACTGAATGGACTAAAACACACTCTTACACTAAATCCCTGCAATAAGTGGTACGACACTACTAAAAACATTCACTATGATATTTTCTTAGCTAATAAAAAGACATACATACACGAAACAGATCACACAGACACACAAGAACCCAAAAATAAAGAGTCCTCTTGCATGTTTTAATGATTTGCTTTTATCTGCAGATTCTGGACATGTTTCTGCAATTCTTTTCTTGGATCTCACGACATCATTTGATACAGTTAATCATGGTATCCTCCTTAGTCGGCTCTCTGAGACTGGCCTCTCAGGGACTGCACTCTCCTGGTTTCAGTCATACCTGTCTGATAGGCATCAGTTCATCTCCAGGGGTAAACGTCTCCTCCACTACATCTGTTAAGCATGGCGCACCCCAAGGCTCTGTCCAGGGTCCACTGCTTTTCTTTATCTATATCCTTCCTATTGGCAACATTCTACGTAAATTTGACTTGAAATTCCATTGCTATGCTGATGATACCCAAGTTTATCTGAGCTTTAACTCATCTGATCCATTTCCTCACATTAAACTCACCAGCTGCATCGCCGAGTTAAACCACTGGCTTCAGGCAAATTTCTTGCTGTTAAATGCTCAGAAAACCGAATTTATCATCATTGGCTCTAAAGTTGCTGTCTCTTATCTTTTTGCTCCTGTTGTTTGGATAAATGATACCGCTATCTCACCTTCTTCCACCATTTGTTATCTGGGTGTTCTTTTTGACCCCTTATTGTGTTTTGAGCCACACATTAGATCATTGGTGAAATCTGCATTTTTCATCTCCGTAACATTTCACGTATCTGCCCCCTCTGGTTCATGCTTTCGTCACTTCTTGGCTTGACTACTGTAACTCCTTACTTTATGGGCTCCTATCCAAGTCTATACGTCCTCTCCAAATTGTTCAAAACTCTGCTGCATGAATCCTAACCAACACTAAGCGGTTTGAGAACCTCACCCCTGTTCTTGAGCGGCTTCATTGGCTGCCAATTTCGTTCCACATTCAATACAAAATTCTCTTACTCGCTTATAAGGCTCTTAACGGCCTTGGTGCAGCTAATCTGATTGATCTCCTAAAATTTCACTGTCCTGTCTGATGTCTTCGACCATCTGATGCCAGACTCCTGAAGGTCCCTAGGTTCAGATTGAGTACCATGGGGTACTCTACAACATCTACTGTGTGCTACTGGTTTATGTTACTGCAATTGTTTTCTTGTTGTTATTGGCCCATATTCTAAAGTGTCCTTGAGATTTTGAAAGGTGCTATATAAATGTAAAATTATTATTATTATTATTATTATTATTATTATTATTATTATTATTGATTCGCACGTTGAATGACTGAACCAATAAACAAACGTGATTGGCTGAATCGTGTTTAAAGCTGCATACACACATGAATCGAATTATGAATTAACATTATTCAAATCACTTTGCTATTTGCGTTAGATTGTGTTTGTACCGCTGTTGGCTTCACAAGTACACAAGTGTACACTAAATATGGCTGACACAAAGTCGCTGATTGGACTCGGGTCACAAGGCTGATCGATCGGTGCATCTCTAGTTATTTGAGCAAAGCATTATTTTACCATACTTTCCTCTTGACACAACTGCATGGATTTGATAGGAACATGAAGAAATATACAGTTAAAGCACAGCTTGTGTTAAGCAAAGCAGAAGGTGTTAGTGTTAGTCACCTGTGAGGTAGCATTAACAGCGGAGGAAGAGACAGGAGTTTTGTAATGCTCAGACGAGGATGGTGGCCAGCTCAGCTTGGATGAGCAGCGAGTTTCCTGTTTGGGGGAGGGCATGTTATCATAGGGCTCTGCATTTTCATAGTGAGCATCTTCAGAGTTTTGGGAGCAGAACTTCAGATATGGCTCCTTCAGAGACCAAGCATGCCAGCAAGGCAAAGAGGAGAGGAAACGAAAAGTAGAGATGTTAAGAGCAAGAGAAAATATTAGGCGGAAGAATTAAAAGATGGATGGAAGTACACGGATACACTCTTTAAACGACGGGTGTATGGAGCAAAAGGAAAAGGACGTACATGATTGTGAAACCATACCGCTCCATTGATGCAGGGGACATCATCGTAGTGCAGGGCCACGCCTGAGGGGCGGGCATAGCCGTTAATTGGGTTATCCAGATACGGGTTTGGAGAAATGGCACGCTTGCTGGTGAAGCTGAAAACAAAATCAAACCACTAAAATCATTAAAACCTAGGCTACTAGAAACTACCAGTCAGGTTAACTGCAATGGCACCAAATGCAGATATGTAGGTCCCTTCTAAATTCAATAGAAAATGTTCTTAATTTCACAGAGATTGTTTTTCTAATTCACAGATTTTTCAAGAAAAGAGACATATTTCATGACAGTCATTAAACGACCTTCAAAAAAATCACAAAGAAAGCTACAATACATGGCACTGCCTGCCTAGGAATCAGCTTTCTCACCAGAATGACTGCTTGGCCAGCTGAATAACATTTGCAGTGGTCTCCACATCTATGTAGTCATAGTGCAGCGTGGCAGGGTCTGTAGTAGATCCGGTCTCTGCAAGCAAGACCCCCAACCACCGTCCCATACTCTCAGAGGAGGAGGCCTGGGAGAGGAAAACAGGCACCACATTAAAGGAGTAATCACAGAATCCAAGCACAAGCAGAGTTAAGTGGTGGAGAAAACTCACCTCTAGCACTGCCACCTCCTGTCCGTTCCTCAAAAGCCTAAAAGCAAACGGATGTTTGGAATCAAGCCCTGGTATAACCTCACATCCTCGCAGAGGCAGCGAGGCCATGTGAGTTTTCAGATCCTCCCGATCTTTATGCAGTAATAGCTGATTATCCTTCAGCCGGCACCACCTCTCTCTCCACCGATTGTTGGAAAGCACGTTCAGATAACCTGTTAGAAAAATGTAAATTTTACCCCGTTACAGGTGGGAATTAAATTACATGAAGTCATGGAATAATTTCCTCTATTACAGGAGCTACTTGGTGATTTTATTTGCATCCGGATCAGCTGTGGCTGTATTTTTCCTTCCTCTATCCTTGAGAAAATGATCTACTCTTTTGTTGCTCATCTCTGTGATTATTCATGCCAGATGATAACTCATGTTGAAAAAAGTGTTGTGACCGTTGGTAGATCTAGCATGTGAACCAAAGCTCAGAGGCTTCTTCAAATCTACAAACAGTTGATTTAAAAACTTTTCTCATGTCATTTGGAGAGCCACAATGACGAAAACAATTACAAAAAGTCAGATGATTAACGTGGTGTGTTTAATGTCATCTCCAGGTATAAAGCAATAATTCATATATAAATACGCGTAATACAAAATATTACACAAAAGTCTTAGGCCAATATTAGAATACATATTCAATTGTTTTAGCAATGGTATAACTATAATATATACACCGTATTTTCTGGACTATTAAGGAGCACTTAAAATACTTTAATTTGATCAAAAATCGACAGTGCGCCTTATAATCCAGTGCACCTTATGTATGGATTCTGGTTGTGCTTACTAACCAATTTTAATGTGGTACACAGTGCTCAAAAATCTGTCAAAATGTTTTAGAATGGATTTGGTAAGCAACGACGCCGAAGTGCTTGACAGATTGTAGGAGCATTATGGTAACTGTAGTCAGGGTGTTTTTTATGAACTCAAAATGGTGCCCATTAAGAGACATGCTTATGAAGAGGATTTCAAACTCAAGGCTATAAGGTACATAATAGAACATGGAAATAGAGCAGCTATGAGAAATTTCAACAGTAATTAATTAATGGTGTGGAAGTGGAGTGGTTTGCTGGAGGTTTTCACTCTACAGATTGAAATGAAGACCAAACAGTTATGGACATGCATTGATGCTGAAATCACTCAACTGTTTACCTCAGACACTGAGAATGATGGATTTAATGGATTTATGGAGGGTGAGTGAACTTAAAAAGTAAGTGTATTGTTTTGTATTTTATCTTAGAATTGAACAATGTTTAGAGTTAATGTGAATGAGTTGAATAATGTTCGATTTATCTGACTGTTTTGTTTCGCTAAATGCACCTTATAATCCGTTGCACCTTATAAATGGAATTAGATCCATTCATTGATACTGCGCTTTAGAATCCAGTGCGCCTTATAGTCCCGAAAATATGATAAATATTTTTCAGTCTCTTTATTAGAATAATAATGACACGAGAAACCTGGAATGGAGCAGACTCAGGAAAAGAAGAAACAAAACTTGGAAATTTAACAGAGCAAAACATTTGAGTAAAAACTTAGATCTGACTTAATCCTGTTTAGCTGTCACTGTTATCACTGTCAATAATTCTCATTAAAAGAAAACAACAGCTCTAGTATTAAAAGTACAAAACCAAAGGTCTGAGTTTACTATCAATGTCTGGCACAAGAATACATGAATTCAAATTGATGCAATGTTTTGAAGCACTTGAGAAACACTCAAAATATTCTCTTGGTGCATTATTTGATTCCTCACACTACAGCAACAACACAAGTCGAGCACACAGTCAGGTTTTACACTTCTATTATTATCAAACGCTCACAAAACTTTACCATAACCAAGGTAAACCCAGAGCAGCTGGTCTGCACTCACCACATGTTGGGACGTCCTCCTCTGCTGAGGATGTCTGTTCATCAGTGGATGGCTTCTTCTTCCCCAGGCTGATGATTTTGGTGATTTTCTTTCCTGCTACTTTGCTGACTGTACCCTTCTGTTCAGATTTGGAGTTCTTCTTTCCTTTAGCTGGGAGAGAGACAGAAAGTGTGAAAACTTCTCAAATATAATGACAACTTCTGATTTACAAGTTTGAAGTCTAAAAAGGATAACTAGTCTTTTTAGGGGATTATCTTTTGGAAGTATAGTATTTCATCGCTGTAGTACACTAAGACACTTGTACAATCCAGGCCAACATATTAAAGCTGATCTGATGGACTGTGAACAACCTGACATGTTACTATTTGTGTTTGTCACCAATCTGTACAACTAAGCCACAGAGCTTCGGTATTAAACAAAAACAAAAGTGAACGTCAAACAGAGATCACTGATCTGGGCTGATCAACAACACCTGAGCAACAAACCACGCACGTTGGATCCACCCACAGCACCTAGGGACTAAAACTAAGATTGACGAATTGGGAGGATCCATTTAATGTAGCGACAAAAATGTCATAAATCTGACCACGCATAATACTTAACTCCCCAGACCCCATATACTATCAGATTTATTAAAAAGACAAAAATAAAGAATAAAATTTAAGAGACAGAGAAAAAGAAGAGAATAAAGACATTATATAAAGAGAAAATGAGAACACACAAGCCGTTGCAGTTACAACCAGACACGATCTGGCCTTAAACCTTCTCTTAAATAATGAAAAGCACAGTTTCCCAGATGTGTTTGAATGGGTTTCTTCAAGTGCGCTGAAACATAGCAAGCCAACCAGACATTTAAAGAAGCTGCTTTATAAACTCTAGTGACAGGCCAACGTCATATGCAAAACAATACAGAATGCATCCAGACACAGCTGCAGCACATCTCTGTCCATTTGTCTCAGATGGGAAATAAAGTAAACCTGATTCAAGGCTATGAAACAGAGACAAAGAAGGATGGGACATGGAAACTGCCGGCCATCAAGACACCGTCAAACCTCCACTGAGGAAGATTACATCTGTGCTGGCGACTTGACTAATTAAAGCTCAAGTGTGCCCTGATCTTACTGGAGTTTCCCTTTACTGCACAGCAGCTCCCGGCCTCAGGCGGAAACCAGAGACGCAGATGTAAAAGCAATTCCCGTTATTTTATAGGGCTTCTACTACATTTCCCCCTTGTTTAAACATGAGGAAAACATTGTGTGATCAGCCTAATTTGATTCCACGTAGTCCGAGCAGTTGCACGAGCTGGAAAGAATGCAGCTAATTGAATGAATCCATGCAGTGGACTGTTTCTTTATGCCTTCTCCTCTTTTCATCAAAGTGTGTGCGGTATCAGGGCGTTGGTGTGAGGTAGGCACATCTGGAGCCCTCGTTACAGACAGAGACGTGGCATCAGATAAGGGCGGTGGATGAGCTCAGTCAGCCCTCTTACACTAGAACATTTAATGTGTCTTGAGTATTTAAAAATGCAGGTGTGAACATACTCAAGGTTAGGGGTGTAAAAATGGGACGATGTGCATCCACAAGTTGGATTATGTCTTCTTGTTCATGACTTCATCTAATACAATAGCATGTTTCAACACCAGAGGGCGCAATCATACGTCATGCAGACAGACATACAGTATCCCATTCTGAGACTCCTTACTACTCACCAGTTTGCAATGGGGATAGGTTCCGACAAATCTATTGTAAGGTCAATGTATTTTAAACCAATTCCCGGCTGCCATGTGACTCCATACATCACAAAGTGCAGCAAACTGAGCAGAGGAGAGTATTATAGTGCATAGCATACCTTACCCATTTAAAACACTAAAACTACAGTTGGGCAAATCCATTACCATAATGCTTATTTTATAATAAAGTACTGAATATCATGTAATGTATTGAATAGTGTATTTAAAGTTAAAAACAAAATGATTATTCCACAACCACGGCTTTTCCTCACTACATTTCCCAGCGCTCATCACTGCTGCCACGGAAATTCAAAATGTAGAGTACACTTTCTGCTGAAATTGCATTTATGTTTATTATTGGAGTCCCATTGTAAAGCCGAAATATTGTACATTGGGCCATCGTAAACGGGGAGTACCTGTAAAAGTACCCATTATTTTTAAGTGTTATACTTCAGAAATAAAAAAAGGAATGTTTCACTTGTGAAGCAACTTGACTGGTGAAGCTACTAAAGAGCATTTAGACTATTTTTTAATAATATTTTTAATAGTTTATTTAATAACCTATATAAGAAAATGTGCATTGTTTACACTTCGGATGCAAATCAAAAAATGGAATGGAAAATCGATAGTCATGAGATAATGAAATTGTGAACTTGTGAGCAGAGCGTATTGTTACAACCTTATCCAAAATGCATCTGATCGCTAACACCCCTTCAGAGGATCTGAGAGAAAGCTGAGTCATGTGTAAAGTCTTTGTAAATGCATGTGTCTCTCCACAAATCTGACAATCAAAATTAACCCAACCTGCTATGCGATAATCCATGGTTATCATCAATGGCTCCAATAGTGGCATTGATGAGTTAAACTAAAGTCTGATTATATTTTCATACTTTAACTCAACGGAGAAGCATGTGCCTATAAGAATAAATCAGTGTATCTTAAATATGATCAAGATGCAATTCAGATTTAAGATGCATGAGGTCAAGTTTCTCTAGCCAGTACCACTAGACTGAGTGGGAGTGTAATTGCACTCCATACCCACAGAGGGTGATCATAAGCTTTCATGAGTCTTTAAGCTGTATTTCCTTTGTAACCAAACATGGCTTATTCCTGTGTTTGTATTCCCAAATTCCTTTCTACTAACGCCTTTATCAGAAACCCAGAATTACTAAAAGAAGTGACAACAGGATTAGCTAGCCTGTCGTCATTTCGATAGGATTTGCTCACTGGTGGAATGAAGTCTGGATGCTGCATTCACTCACGACTCTAAACTATGTAACTAAGTAACTGCTAAAATATGAAACATAAACACGGCTGATGGCTTCAGGTTCATGTTTGCTTACACATTTATATATGAATTCTAACTTGAGTAATATTTTACATTTTCAGCAGTCTAAAAGTTTACCAAAATGGGAATCCAAGTTCCAGTCCCATCAGTACATTCTGGCCATGGCAGGTACCACATGAAGACAATTGACTGAGTCTGAAACTGAAGCAACAAAGCCTGTACCCTGTGTTCTCTGGGGATAGAGCAATCTAACTTGTAACCCTGACCAGGAAAAAGCATAAAGAAATTGCTAGAGCATCAAATACCTAAAAATAAGGAATTAAAAATAAATAACTGATACTTTTGAATAAAAGTGATGGCAAAAATTATGGAATTGGCACTTTTTTGCTCCTTTTATGACAGTCTGGATTCTTTGAGACAGACTTCACTAGTGGAAAAAACAATATTATACATCAAGCTAATTCCAACAGTGGTTGACAGATCGGCTTTGCAGGATTGATCTGATTTTTATATTTCCACCATAAATTTTCAACCAGATTGAGATCCAGACTGTTTGCTGGCCTCATCATTGAGCTGAAGACTTTCCTGAAGAAAAGCTTTAACACACTTTGCTTCAGTGAACACCTCTGCATTGACAGTTAGGCTAAAGATTGCCATCTCCCATGATCATTTACCTGACATGCAACAACCCTATATTATAAACCCCATATTATATATTCCAGCATCAAATGATCTAAATGGTCAGTGCAGATTCCTGATTCATCACAGCATATAACTTGCATCTAATCACCCACACTCCATGCTTGCTTCTCTTAGTTCACTGTAACCTTTCTGTGCTGGTTTTTGTTTAGGTTTTGTACATAAATCCCATTTCATTCAACTGATTTCCTTCACAAACAGTTCCATCACAAACATTAGCTTATATCTCAGCCCATTTTTTGTTTGTATAATTGTGCCATCTTCTATTTAAAACACATATTTTAATTTTTTTGTTGTTCTGACTGTCAACAACCAACATTTTTTCCAAAAAATGCCATCAAATATGTGATTTATTTATTTCCTGTGAACTAAGAAAGACGGGACAATCCTGTTAGAGTGGTGATTCTATAATTTTTCCCCAGGGCTGTAGTATTGTAAAGCACAAACACCCTAAATAACAATAAATATGGAAACCGCCATGTAGCTACAATGCAATAATTTTTTTAATATTATACAACAAATTATAATGGAATGATGTAAAATGGAATAGCGGTTCCCAAATTATACAAACATGAAACACAATGGCATGATTTAACAACATAATAAAACAAACTCCACCCAGGGAAGGGGTAAGAAAAACAAAGTTCCCTGGTCTTAATCTACACCCTTCATAAGTCACTCATAGCAGTGCATCTGTGTTCACTTTATTTAAAATAACACTGCATTAGTTTTGCTTTGTGGCTACGGGACAGCAGTATTAGTCACACAGATCATGGTGCTCATATACATGTAACTGGACTGGAATCCATTCCCATTAGCTACATGTAATTCGTTCTTAGTATAGCTAAAGCAAGATAGTGCTGAGATGTAAAACTAAAATAAGACACGATGAGATTCCACAGGTCTGAAGCAGATGGAGGTTTAAGCCCCAACCGAGAAGACAAGCCAAGCAAATCGTGCAGAAATAATCCTATTATCTTATTTAGAGAGCATCAAACTATCAGTTTTTGGCATCACTGAAGTGGAGGAAACACCAATGTCAAATAAACACGAGGCACATCAGAATCAGCTCATACATACTCTGCTTATGAGACAGGCTTTAAAGCAGGCTCATAGTTTTTGTGTGGTCGTTTGAGGTTAGACAGACAAGTGCTATTAAGGCAAACTGAATTTGGAGGCTCATCTATTCATGACTGTAAATGACTTTTGCAGTCTCGTGCTAGATTAGACCTTCATATTCAAAGGTTAAAACTCCAAGTTCACTCCAAGAACAACAGCTATTCAGATGTGAGCTTTTCAGGTGGAAACGGCATCAGAGCCAGCATGACAAATGTAAAGTATCTCAAAGTCGCAGTAAATACAGTGTTTAGCATGAAGGTTACGTACAGCCTCATGAAACATTTGGCCAATCCTGGTACAATGAAATTTAAAAAAAAAAAAAACTTAACTTATGTAAAAAAAAAAAAAAAACAACTAGAAAATATGATACATCTGTGCAAATTTTAATACACACATTTCAAAACATATTAGAAAATTTAGAACTTCAATGATTGTCTGATGGTTCTATAAGAATACTGTCAATATCACCTGGAGACCTGCAAGATCTGAAGCAGAAGCTATAAACTAGATCAACTAGATCCAGTACTTATTCATAGAATGCTACATGCTACGGCTTATACATAATACTGTTCATTTTCGTTCATATTCAACCCTGTTCACCCTTTTCCTTATGCATCTAAGGAAGTTTTGCATTTTCTCTGGTTGTTGCTTTGAGGCACAGACACACTTTGCAGGAGTAACTGAACCAAAACAGAAGTTAAACCAATACAGAACCAATACAAAATCTAGGTCAAATGCCAAGCATTATATTAAGTGTTCATATGGCACACTTATATTAAATACACTTTTAAGAGATCAGATTAATGCATATAACAGAATGGCTTACCTGGATCTTTTGTATCTGAGATGCCATTCTCATGGTTGGGTTCACCATCTGAACTTGGTCTATCACAAGACAGCTTCTGCAAGGTAGCAGACTATTATTAAACTCTATGAAAGCTACAGCTTGAGATAAATACTGCTCAAAAAAATAAAGGGAACAATAAAATAACATCCTAGATCTGAATGAATGAAATATTCTCATTGAATACTTTGTTCTGTACAAAGTTGAATGTGCT
>JAVSBU010195176.1:0-12199 GCA_033118015.1 Loricariichthys derbyi
CGGATGTATGAACGTCTGAAGTACGACAACGCCTACCGTATCGCGATTATCCCATTTTTTTGTCCGCAAGTCGGCAGAAATGCACACTTTTCGGCACTGTGACAGCACCTTAAGGTAGCACTTTAGGGTAATAAGGTTAAAATAAAACTATACAATGATGTGATTTCAAATAGGTCAACAGTCAATGGTCAACAGGTGATTATGATCATGAGTAGGTACAAAAGCAGTTTTCAAGAAAGGCTAAGACTTTGAAGAGCAGGAGATGTCAAAGGAAATGTGTGAGAAAATTATTGAAATGTTCCTCAATGTTCCTCAGAGAATGATTGTAAATAATTTGCATATTCCATTCTACAGTGCATAATAACATTAAACAATCAAAGAAATACTGAGGAAATAAAGTGCGTAAAGGCTAAAGGCACAAGCTTAAGCTGAATGTGTCAGAAGGCATAGTTCTGGCTCTGAGGCCGCTAGAGGTCAGAGCAGGCACTCCTACCTCCCTGAAGCCAACGTGAGATCATGCAGACGCACAGAGAAATTACTCCTGATGAGGAACACCTGCACGAGAGTCTATTTAATGACAGCATTCGGCAGAGTTCCTCATTGCATCCTTAATTACTCCGTGCGTCACTGCTGCCAGTGTTTTTTCTCAGTGGTTGCTAAATGTCCAGCATTCTACAGTTTCATGTTTTGTCACTCTCTCGTGTGCTCAGGTTTTTTTCGCTCTTGTTCGGCTTCCGGTTTCGGCAGCTTTTCAGTTTTACTTTACGTGGCTTGCTCTGTTTGGTCCTCTGGTTTTTCTGTTCACCGTTTTCCCAGAGCTTGTGTCTGTGCCTTAGTTCTGCAGTCCCCTTGAGTTGCCTATATCGTTTTTTGCTCAAACTCTGTTTTGCTACCGTGGTTCACTCACATTTTCATTCCCCACTTTATTGTGCACCTATTAGTTTTCCTCATCCTGTCCGTTCTCTGCCCTTCTACCTTTTTCCACATCAGTTCCTCACATCCACTTTAGTGTAGATGTTTAGGGTGGTCACCCATTCCTCTAGGACTAAAGGTACCAGCTCTCCCACCAAGGCAGCATAGGAACCAGAAGGTCCGAGGTAACAGTCAGGGCCCTAGACAGAGTAGGGTCAGAGAGCACCCCCCGCTGTTGTCACCATCCCTTATTAATTGCCTCTGTAGCATCACCTATCATCCGCCTCTGCGCTTAGGACCTTCTTACTCCCAACATGACAGAATGCTATGATCTTCGATCTTTCAGAAATCACTGCATCAAGAACCACAATTCAACAAAAGCTGATATAATGACATGGGCAAGGGGTTATTGTGGTAAACCTTTGTCAAGCACTACAATAAGGAGTTACATTCACAAATGGCATTAAAAATTTACTGTGTAAAAAAATAACTAAATAAAAATAAAATAAAATAAAATAAGACTCATGTTAACCATATGCAGAAGTGACCTTGACTTCTCTGAGCTCAGAGGCATCTAGGATGGACCATCACATAGTGGAAATGTGTATTGTGGCCAGATGAATCAGTATTCCAGATCTTTTTTGAAAAAAAAATGGCTGCGATTTGCTCCAGACCAAAGACGAAAAGGACCACCCAGACTGTTATCAGCAACAAGTCCAAATGACAAGGTCTGTTGTAGTATTGGGTTTTGTCAGTGCCCTTGTCAAAAGTCATTTACACTTATGTGATGGCAGCATTAATGCAGAAAAGCACATTGAGATTTTAGACTAACATATGCATTCAAGATTAGATCTTTCCAGGGACATCCATGCCCTTTTCAACAAGACAATGCAAAACAAACCAAATCAGTAAAAGATAGGACTGAAATATACAAATTCCTTGCAATCTTTCTTTGAGAAACATTATTTTTAAACATTTCATTAATTTTCTCACACTTTGCCTTTGCCATCTCCTGCTCTTCAAAGTCTCAAAATTTCTTGGATATTGTCATGAGTTGGTGGTGCAGGACAGCTTCAAAAACATTGGCAGATTTATTAACTCATAACAAACAGAACCTAAAAGATAACCAAAACCCAAAATACCACAATCAAAAGGCAACCAAAATAGAGATGCCTCACCAGCCGACTCCTGGATCAGCGAAAGCTAGGACGCACTGAGCGACGAGGACATGCCTGATGGCCATTGGCAGGCCCTGCCAAATGGCCAGGTAGGGGTGATGGGGAGAGGCAAGGTAGGTGGCATAGGGAGCATCCCTAGCCAATGCCCCAGCCTACAGGGTACGCACACATCCTGGGGAAGCCACTGCCTGGACCTTTTATGTGTGGCCAGTGCCGTCATAGCCACATCAGGAGGCATCTCCTTCACCACTTCCGTGTGGTTTCTCGCCACCCGGGCCATACCAACATGACCAGGCAGGGCTCCAAGACGGGACTGGATGTGGGGGGGCGTACAATGCTGAGGGATGAAACTGTCCCTACTCTGTGTTCCAAAGGGCCTACCTTACCTCCGACCTCCAGACCATACGCCACCCTCCCTCTACAAAGGGAGGGTGGTACCTTTGCCCCTAACTCCCTCTCAGTATCATTGCAGGGGAGGCTGGTGTGCTTCCCTTACTTCCCCTTTAAACTCGAATGCAGTGCCGGAAAATGGGTAGAAAACGAAACTTTACACGGCATTACAAAATGGGTGGGAAAAGCACACCAGCCCAGATGTGCCTCGTGCTGGCAGAAGAATCTGCAACAGAGAAGAATACAGAGAGATGTTATTAGTGCCTCTCTAGCCTTGCTGCTTCATGCCACACACAAGGTGGGATGCGACCTCAGAGTGGCAGCTCCATGCGATCCTACTCACGACTCAGCATAATGCCAGCTTCAAATGACTTCGCCTCTGCCTTTTAAACGGTACAGTCAGTTGTGTCCAATTAGGTGTGTAGCAGCGCTGCACCACTAGATGGCAATAAAGCCTCAGCGAATGCAGCACTGCCGCCCTTACGAGCCTGAAAAGAAGGTTGCTTCCAAGAACGGAAGCAGCTGGACCCATTACAGATGTTGCTTTTGTACCAAATCATGATCATAATCACCTATTGACATCACCTGTTTGAAAACTCATCATTATATTTTTTAACCTTATTACTAGATTACTAAATTGCTTATTACTAGTTTATATTATTATTAGTATTATATTAGTACTTATGAAATTACTTATTATTAAATTGCAATCATTCCAACTTTTTTGGAACGTGTTGCAGGCATCATATTCAAAATTAGTGAAAATTTGCAAAAACCAATAAAGTTTATCTTTTGGAACATTAAGCATCTTGTCTTTGTAGTGTATTCGGTTGAATATGGGTTGGAAAGGATTTGCAAATCATCATGGACTGTTTTCGTTTATGTTTTACACAATGTCCCAACTTCACTGGAGTTGGGGTTTTAATTAGGCTACTGCACATGTGTGTTCTTTTTTCTAAGAACAGGGAAATATGTCAAAATGGTTATGTTTTATAATTAGGAAATATGCTACAGGTGCAAGTGTGCTGAAATGGAGCACACCACCATGAATATCCCGGAATGAGACCTGGTGTTGCCTTCCTAGTGTGTTTATTGTCACACAGGCACGATTGGTTTTCCCAGAGGGAGGGAAGTTCTGGGCAAAGAACTGGTGTGTCACCTAATGCACATCTTCTGTCTGTTCCCAGTGAAATCTAGAGCAGACTCCCCCTACAGCCCATTACCTTCACCAGGTAATGTGGATATATAAACAGGACAGAAAATGCAGATGAAAGAGCCATGCAAATGAAGAGGCAGTAGACAGAGTTATGAACCATGCCTTTATGGTGCATTTGGTAGTGGAAAATTCAGAATAAACCTTTAAACCTACTTTTTTATACATTAAATGTGCTTTAGATCTCAAAGGCCAGTTGAAGGCAAAATTCTGGCAGCACATTGAATGGGAGAACAGAGGACATGCTACAAAAATAGCAGAAATTCTGTGCTGAAGCTTTGGTCTCCTCCTCCTTATCCGTGTCATCAAGCTAATTAAGGGATCAAATAGGCATTGTTACAGATTTGAGGAATGATGTTCCAGAGCTTTTAGGCTGACCTTAATTTCATGAAGAGATACCTGATGTTACAAAAATGCCAATCAGATTTTCTCCCTCTGTTTCTTTCTCTGGAACTTGTGTAGGAGGTTGCCTGTCTTGTGTTCACCCAGTCATCATTTCTACCTACACAGAACCCCTGCAGAGAAAATGCCATAATGTCCTGATGTGCCATTTCCTGGACTGTTCAAGACACTGGGAGAGAGACAGCGAGAGATGGAAAGAGAGATGGCCTGCAGCTCCCCTTCCTGCATCTCAGTCATGCCTGAATCTGCCATATGGACAGGATGGGAAACAGATACAGGTGCACAAAAAAGTGCATCTGTTTTAAGTAATACATGCTCTAACCTGTTAACATGAATATTTGAGTAACACATTATTGACTATAATAGCTCAACATTTTTAATGAAGCTGGTTCTGGTGTTATGGTGTACACATTTTATTGGTTAGTAACATTTTCCCCACAAATGCATGGTATTAAAATCATATTAATTAAATACAAATCACATTTCTGGAAAAGTTGGAACATGCTGGTTGTGGTTCTGCATCGAATTGAAGTATGATTTTCTTCTTGCCTAATATACAGCGTGGGCCATTTATATAGATACAACTAAATGGATACACCATTCTGCAAATTCAGTGTGCCGATCTGGGTCATCCTCGTTGAGATGCTGCAGTAGCTGGACTTTGTAAGGGTGCCATTTGTGAGTAGCTAATATCTGCCGACATGACCCCCTGACCAACCATTCCCATTTTATTTAGGTGTATGCATATAAATGGCCCACCCTGTAGTTTCAAGTTGTTAAGTGATAGCTGTTTTGAGGTGTACTCCTGGCTTTATTTATCTCACTATAATGATAGTTTCCCAACTGACAGCTCAAAGGTCACAAACATTCCATTTCTGAACTCCACACAGATTTTTCATGATTTACACAAAATTTTCATACAGTTGTGTACAACAGATGGTGAAAGACAAGTTATTTGCAATCTCACATTGACAAAAAAAATGGTTTCTTGTTAATAGGTCTATTTTTACTGGTCCAAAACAATGTCTATACTGCCATACCGTACATCCAAAATTGAGCTGCAATATCTCCATAGAGTCCATATCTCACCAAACTAAATTAAAATGGTTACCTATCTCCTTCTGTATTCAATACAAAATCATTCTCCTTAAATAGTAATCCTTAAAAAAACATTCTGGATAAATGGTCCAAACAGATGTGAGCTGATGTTCTCACCACACAGCTGGTGTAACCAATCCCGATGAGTTTTGGCGAGATGTGCCTCCAGATACTGATGCCACCCTGTCTGATGCTCTGCCCTGCAGTAAATCCAAGAAAGAACAGCAGAACCCCAGTAAACACCATCAGCAAAACATAGAGAAAAAAAAACATGAAACAAAAATATTATACTTGGTCATTTATTGAGGATAATTAGCTTATATTACATATTCCTGAGTGGCAACAGTATGTGAACCTTTGCTTTCAGTATCTGGTGTGACCCTCCTGTGTAGAAGTAACTGCAACTAAACATTTCCAGTAACTGTTGATCAGTCCTGCACACCTGCTTGGAGGAATTTTAGCCCATTCCTCAATATAGAGCAGCTTCAACTCTGGGATGTCAGTGGGTTTCCTCACATTAACTGCTTGCTTCAGGTCCATCCAACACATTTCAGTTGGATTAAAGTGAGGACTTTGACCATCCCAAAACATTATTATAACAAACAACTTAATTCTTCTTTATCCATTCTTTGGTAGAATTGTGTATTAGGGCCGTTGTCTTGCTGCATGACTTACTTTCCCCCTGAGATTCAATGCATGGACAGATTTCTTGACATTTTCCTTTAGAATTCTCTGATCTAGTGCAGAATTCATTATTCCATCAATGACGGCAAGCCCTGATGCACCAAAACAGGCCCAAACCATAATACTACCTACACCATGTTACACAGATGGGATAAAGTTCTTATGCTGCAATGCAGTGTTTTCCTTTCTCCAAACATAGCACTTTTCTTATAAAGCAAAAAGTTCTATTTTGGTCTAAGTAATCCTCCATCTCACTCTGTCCTATGCATCCTGGACATGCATGTCTGGACACCAAATACTTCCATGTCCTCTCTAACTGCATCCATATATCTCCTCTTTGGTCTTCCTCTTTTTTTTTTCCTGGCAACTGCATTTCTACCATCATTCTATCAATATACCCACCGTCCCTCCTCTGGACATATCCGAAACATCTCAGTCTGGCCTCTCTAACTCTCATTCCGGACATTACCTATCCTTGTCACTCCCAAGGAGAACCTCAACATCTTCAGTTCTTCCACTTCCAGTTCTTTCTGCTGTTTTTTCTGATCCCAGACTGATCCCAGGCCACACATCACAAACTGCTTTAAAATAAATTGTATTTCATTCCTAAAATTAACATGGACCCACATACCTTCATGTAATTAACTCGATTCGCTATGTGAAACATTTAACTAAAAAAAAAAAAAAGTCATAGGCTACGTGAATTTGATTGATTGACGGGTGAATTGACTGTGTTGTTGAAAGGTAATACAAAAGGTAATGATGTCGAGTCTTCATCATGGATCAAGGTAAAAGACCAAAGAAGTCATCAGGTGCACAGTACAGAAAAAGAAGAAAATAAGAAGAGGAGAAACGGGCAAAGGCTGGTTTTACCTCCTGTCAGCTGTGTGACATAGTGTCTAATTTGAAGCCTTCCTTTCACCCATGTCAAATCATTCCCTCTCAAATTTTCAAGAAAGTTCTTAGTACACGCTTACCTATTATACTAACCATAGTAAACTGCTCCATATCTAATGGTAATGGCCTCTCTATTTTTAAACATGCCTCTGTTAAAAAAAAGCCCAGTCTGGACCCCAAAACTTTAGACTTATCTTTAAAAGTAGTTTTCCAGAAGCTTTCACCAAAACAATTTTAACATTTTGAATAAATTATAAATATATAAGTAAATATATAACTAAATTTCAACCATGTTTCAGAGCCCTTCACAGCACAGAGTCTGCCTTACTTAAAGTGCATAATGACATCTTGCTCGCTGTAGATTCTAGTTCATGTACTATCGTTCTCCTGCTTGATGACATCCTTCTCCTGCTCCTTTACTTAATGAAAGTAAAACTGAAATTATACTATATTGTTCATCCTCCTCTGTCGCTAGCCTTGGCAATGCACTTGGTCCCTATTTGTCAACCTACAAAGCATAGTCAGAAATCTGATCGTTCTACAAGACAGCTCCTTAAACTTCAAGCAAGTCAGTGTTGTGGTTAAAGGCAGCTTCTATCAATTAAAAACCATGGCCAGGCTGAAACCATTTTTATCCCCAACAAACCTTGAAACAATCATCCTTGCATTAATCTCCTCCCATTTAGATTACTGTAATTCTCTGTATGTAGGCATGTCACAGTTACATATAAACATACTCCAGCTTTAGGTTCCTTACCAACACTAGAAAGAGGGAACACATTACACCAGTTTTAGCTCACCTCCACTAGTTTCCAGTGAAATTCAGAATTGAGTTTAAAATGTTACAACCCCAAATCCAATTAAGTTGGGACATCGTGTAAAACATAACTAAAAAAAAAAACATAATACAATGATTTGCACATCTTTTTTCAATCCACATTCAACGGAATACACTAGAATTATAAGATATTTAATGTTCAAATTGATAAACTAGGCATCAAATTCATTTTGAATTTGATGCCTACAACACATTCCAAAAAAGTTGCAACAGGCAACGAAAAACTGCGAAAGTTGAGGAATGCTCAAAAACACCTGTTTGGAACTTTACAAAGTCGTTCACAAGCAAGGTTGGGGCAAGATTCACCACTTTCTGAACAACTGCATGAGCAAATAGTCCAACAGTTTAAAAACATGTTTTTCAACATACAATTGCAAGGAATTAGGGACTTCATCATCTACAGTTCAGAATATCACCAAAAGATTCAGAGAATAAATCTCTGTAAGCAACAAGGCCGAAAACCAACACTGAATGCACATGACTTTCGATCCCTCAGGTGGCAACGCACTAAAAGCTGACATCACTCTGTAATGGATATTACCACATGGGCCCAGGAACACTTCAGAAAACCATTGTCAGTGAACAGAGTTTGTTGCTCCATCTATAAGTGCAAGTTAAAACTCTACCATGCAAAACAAAAGCCATATAATCAACAACACCCAGAAACACAGCTGGCTTCTCTGAGCCTGAGCTCATCCGAGATGGACTGATGCAAAGTGGAAAACTATCCTGTGGTCTGACAAGTCCACATTTCAAATTGCTTTTGGAATTCATGGATGTTGTGTCCTCTGGGCCAAAGAGGAAAAGGACTTTCTGGATAGTTACCAGGACAATGTTCTAAAGCCAGCATCTCTGATGGTATGGGGGTGTGTTAGTGTCCATGACATGGGTAACTTGCACATCTGTGAAGGCACCGTTAATGCTGAAAGGTACATACAGCTGGCATCCAAACAACATCTTTTTCAGGGACGTCCCTGCTTATTTCAACAAGTGTTACAACAGTATGCCTTCGTAGTAAAAGAATGTGGGTACTAGACTGGCATGCCTGCAGCCCAGACATGTTTTCTATTGAAAATGTGTAGTGTATTAAGAAGTGCAAAATATGACAACGGAGACTCCGGACTGTTGATCAACTGAAATTGTACATCAAGCAAGAATGGGAAAGAACTCCACCTACCAATTAGAATTCCACTTCACCAATTAGTGTCCTCAGTTCCCAAATGCTTATTGAGTGTTGTTAAAATGAAAGGTGATGTAACACAGTCTCAACTTCATAACAACTTCCTAACTTCATTGGAATTGGGGATGTACTTTTTGTTTGTAAAGCCCTTAATGGTTTAGCCTCACCCTACATTTCTGAACTCCTGCACCCATACTCTGAACCCAGGTCACTCATATCACAAAATCAATCACTCCTTACCGTACTACGGTTACGCTTTAAAACTTGCGTCAAACAAGTCTTCTCTGTAGCTGCTCCTAAGCTCTGGAATACTCTCCCTATACATATAAAATCTTACCTCTTTTAAATCCAATCTCAAATTTTATTTTTATTTAATTAATTAATTAATTTATTTTTTGCTTTTAATTCAGCCTGACATTTTTACTTATTTGTGTTTTTGTTGCTGTTATTTTTGTGGCATCATACATAATCTTTTCTAGATTTTATGGTCTATCCTTATGCGTTTATTGTATTTGTTAAGTCTCCTTAACTAACTTTTTGTAAAGCACTTTGGCTTAGCCCCTGCTGTTTTTAAATGTGCTATATAAATAAATTACTTCACTTGACTCTATATAGAATAGTATGTGAGTTATTATGCTAAATGGATGTGATTTTCTTGTAACTCTTAAAAATTAAACTTCATTTTCAATGCTGAAACTAACAACACACATAATTCATTCATTAATTTGCTTTCTTATCCACTTAATCCTGAATAGGCTTGCAGAACAGTTAATCAGCCTGATTGTTGATTCATCTCAGGCTTTACTTTTATCATGGTTTCTCCTGTTGCTGTTACTCATATAAAGAGTAATTAAGTTTTCATCACTTACTTAGCAAATACATCAAATGTATCTACACAGCATAGTAATAGCATTATTACACTAAGCTCATTCTAATGATTTACCAAAAATGTGTATTTTTACAATTACAAATAACATCTAAACTATCTTGGGTAACATGCTAGTAAGTTGACCTTCTCAGTCATGGTTACAATATCATCAAATAAATAAAAAAATAAGAGTGAACTTTCTTTTGGTAAGTTCTCGCTTTTGGTGAGAGAGAATTTACTTTCTTCCCTTTGTTACTGGATGATCCAGACGATAAAACTTCCTATATGAACTGTCTCATGTTCCATCATTTTCAGTAGTGGGATATAATTGGGGAATGTGAATGAGTGAAAACCTGGGGACATGATTACAATGTGTATTTTAAGTAAATAATTATGGATTTCAAATGAATAGAAAAGGCATTATTAGGATGTGGTGTTACAGAAAAACGACAAAATATTCTGCAATATTTAAATCATTATATTTTATTGCACAGTGTAATGTTAGAGATCAAGGAGAGCTATCAAATAATATTTTAGTGTTCTAGATAGCTCTTATGTTTTAAATTATATACCCTATATTTGCAATTGCATTACTGTGCAGGACACTTTGCTTACATTATCTCTGTTCCTACATAAATTATATATAGTTTATATGTAATATCGTGCGGACGGAAACGGCATCCATTTGGTGGAATGATTCACTTAACACTTCTATTTAATACAGTTTATGACTGTCAGCTAGTCACAACGTCTGTCCCTCCTCGGACACCGTAGTCGATAGGAGTGGAACTATGGTGCCCAGGAAAAGAAGTTGTCTCATGTACAAAGGTAAGAGCTATATATACCGCTGTCTCCACAGAAAGGTTTAATAAAAAAAAAAGAAATGAGCAACATTTTATAATAATTATAATAATGCTGACTGTGTTGTTGACAATACAGCTTTAATTGACTTACTCTTCCTTCTACAAGAGTGGTAAACGTACCTAGGCTGTACAGTGATAGGACTAGTCCCAATTTGTTGCCTCGTTCTTATATAAGTGCACTACTGAGAAATGTTTCAATGGCTTTCGGACCCTACGTAGTGCGCCCATGTTTCTACTGGGGCTGCGTTTAAAATTGAACCATAATGGTGGTTGGACAATTTGAGTTGATGTGGCAGCCAGGAAGAGTTCGCTAGTGCTTATTTTCATTTATTTTCTTGTGAAGCTAACAGGCTGATAAAGAGATACAGAAAGGAAAAAAAAACAAAAAAACAACACAAACTCATTTATTATTAAATCAGCAAATACGTCAGAAACAAGGCTTTCTGTTGTGTTGTGGAGGAAGTATCGATATAATAATAATAAACGCTAGCGAGGTTGTCAAACTGGTTCATTTAGCAGTAACGACTTTATTAATGATTACGTCAGATTAAGCGCTGCTAGGATTTACCCAGATGTCATCGTGGTTAATTTAATACGATTCAATCCATACTTATAACTGGAGGTAACTTTGTAAAATATTCTGGATTTGTGCTGTTGAGTTCACATTTGAAATATACCGTAGTAATGTTTTGATAATGCTGCAGTAAGCAAACACCTTTCTACTGTTAAAGGCAGGATTTTTGTCAGTATTTAAACAAATAGATAGATATTTATTGTCCCACAAAGGGAAATTTGTTTTCACAGACTGTCATATTGCAAACACACAGATAACACAAAAACATTTTACACAAATACACAAGAAAAACACAGCAAAAAGGTGAATGTTCAGCTTGGTAACGTATTGAGAACGAACACTGCAGATGGTACAAAACTCCTTTTGAATCAAGCCCTCCTCCATGTTGGGGTTCTGTACCTACGCCCTGATGGCAAAAGTGTAAAATGACTGTGAAGAGGGTGCTCTGAGTCCACTATTATAGTTTGGGCCAGGCGAGTTATTGCCCTATCATTGAGTCCTGAAATGTTGGGTATTGGGGAATGCACTATTTTTGAAGCTAAATTTGTAACCTTATTCAATCTATTTTTATTAGTGACTGACAGCATGGTGTAAAAACTGGTGGAACAATATAACAAAATGGGCTGGATAATAATACTCCTGTACAGTAATAGCAGAAGGTGAGGGGCAATGTGAAGAGAACTGAGCGTACGAAGAACATGTAGTCTTTGTTGTGAACGTTTGTAGATGTCTATTATGTGGTGATCAAAAGTGAGCTTATTGTCCAGGTGTGAGTCCAAGATATTTGAATTCTTCAACTCATTCTACTATGGTACCATGAATAGAAATCTGACTAAGACTAGAAGTGGGTACAGTAAAAAACAGTTCTTTTGTTTTTTCAACATTGAGATGGAGAAAGTTATCTGTACACCAGTCAGTGAAGTGGTATATTGTGTTGTGATACGCAGAGATGGTAGCATTATCATTGAGAAGGGCCAGAATTGCCGTGTCATCAGAGTATTTGTAGTATGTTATAATGGGTGAATGACTGATACAGTCATTAGTGTAGAGTGTATAGAGGAAGGGGGAAAGGACACAGCCCTGAGGGGCTCCAGTGTTGGTA